>BMAC01000367.1:602402-625434 GCA_014905375.1 Phtheirospermum japonicum
ATGCTCGCCGCTGAACTGACCCATTCTGCAGCACCACCTGCCATCAGCCCGAAGTAGATGGAAGACTTCTCGTATGCCTTCACAACTTCTTGTCGGTAGGCTTCAATGAACTTTCTGCCTAGGTCGCTGAGGAGGAAGCTCTGGTGACCTTCTGTTACACCCTCTGCCCGAGCTGTCCTGAGGAGTTCTGGGAGCCTTTGTTGGTGAAGGGCGAGCTCTCCCGTTGTTTTGCTAAGCTCTTCTATCTTTTTGCTTAGCTCGCTATTCACGCGGGTGGCCTCGTCCTTTAAGCTATTGATTTGGCTCTTGGAAATGACTATTTCCTCATCACGGGCCTTCAACAGTTGGAGTGTTCTGTCCAACTCCCCTTGTGTCAGTGAAAGCTGCCTAGTTTGTTGTTCCGCTTGGGTAGTTAGCTCGTTGATGGTTTTCTGGAGGTCGCTCGCCGACGATCAAGCTAAGAACTCCTCCGAGAATTTAGCGAACAGAGGCTTCAACTGCAATTATTACATTTTGTGAGTATTGGTCTATAGCTAAATGAGTTATGGAATGAGTTGTGGACAAGGATCTTTTGTTTATACCTGTTTAAAGGCGTGCTCGCTGAGAAGGGCTTCGACCTCGTCGGCAACATCCAGCTTTGTTAACACTTTGCTCAGGCTGGATGCGCTAGTCGAAATTGGCGTCAGGCCCCTGCGGAGGCGACGTTTCTTCTGTTCTGGCGGGCTGGGGCTTGGGCTCCTGGCCGTTGGGTTCTTAGGGGCATCATGGAGAAGACGTTTGCCTTTATTTTTGTTAGGTCGCTTGATTAATTGGATCTCCTCTTCTTCCCCGCTAGCTACACCAAAGGCCTGTTGTGTGGCCTCGCTGGCATTGGCCGTCGCTGGAATGGGGCGAGCTTTGGATTGTTAGGAGGGCTGTTTTTGTTCCTCTTCAGTGCAGGTCGCCGCAAAATTCTTGATGAAGGCCACTGCATTAATAGAGAGATTGTTATTATTTGGTTTACGTTGTAAATGATGAGGTGTAATTATGAAACCTAAAATCACCTACCGAATTCATCATCTGTGATGGCGAGGTGTGGTGCCACTGGGCGGGAGTCAATGCCCACRTAGCGGAACATGTCGGATCGGCTGGTGAGGAGTGTTATATCGAATGGGTGTTTGCTCCATTCCTCGAGCTGATCAACGTATTTTTTGTATAGGCGAGGACACTCTTTGGAGGTGGTTGGCTTGTATTATTTGGGAGTACGTTTTTTTAGTTCGGTTATGAAAGGCCAATCTTCGGTGTTATAGATAAAGAAAAAGTTCTTTCTCCACTCGGGAACTTTGTTGGGAGGATTTATAAGAAAGCGAGCTAACCCCGACCGGGTGGAGAGATAGAAAGAGTTTTGTCGGTATTTTATTTGGAAGCAAAAGTGGAAGAAGCCTGGATCAGGATTGGTGTTGTAATATTCACATAATAAGAGGTATCCTGCCAAATACTTCATGGAGTTGGGGGTTAATTGTAAAGGTGAGGTGTTGTACAAGTTGGAGATTTCTATGTAGAAGGGGTGAGCTGGAAACCTAAACCCCGCTGTTAGTAGTGTGTCGAAAAGGGTAATATGGTTAGGCGCAGGTCGCAGGGGGTCTACGTGTGGCCCTTCAGGCAAGACCATCTTGGCGGTTTTAGGGAGATTGAGAATTCTCTTAAATTTTTCTAATTTGGGACGTTCGGGTAGTATCCAATAGTTGTATTTAATTTCTTTGGTTGAAGGGGAAGAGAAAGGCAAGTCGCTGATGGATAGAGAAGAGGCTACGGTCACAGGGTTCTCCCTAAAGTGTTCGCAGGATGGAGGTTTATTGGATATGGGTAGAGGGATGCCCTCTGGAATAGGTGTAAGGGCTAGCGATGAAGAGGATGGAATGTCGAGGAGGTGGTCTTTCGAGGTTTGAGTTTCAGAGAGGGCTATGGTTTGGGCTTGAAGCTCCGACCAGTTTACATCACCTTCTGGTTCTTCGCGGAGGCCGGAAGAAGGTAAGAGGGGTTGTTTTTGCCTATTTTCGATTACAAAAGGGTTTTCAGAGGGATCGGAATCAGGGGAAAGAGCTGAATTTTGTGAATTATCAGTAGGGGACGCTGATGCCATCGAAAAATAAAATATATTCAGGGGAGGGGGCAACACAGAACAAATATAACTCAGCAGATGCAGTTATAAATTTAACAATACGATTAAAATTAAAAGGAGATCTGGGGACTTACACATTTTCGTGTACTAGAGGTCGTCGGTGAGTGTCGAGGTGATGGTGGATCTCTGAGCGATTGCTAGACGTTGAGCTTTTTTACAGAGTAAAAATGGTGAGTTTTTATTTTGAGGTAGCGTAAAGTAACAAGTGAAGAAGATGAGGGGGTTTTATGTGTTGGGAGGCTAAAAAGTTGATGGGACAGATAGGAGCGGGATTTGTTAGGGTTTATTTGGGGAATGTTTTAGGCCATTAATTCCCAGGCCCACTGGATTTATTATACTCCGAGAATATAAGGGTGTGACACGTGTCTGGCAAGAGGGCAGACTGCATTTAATGAAGCATAAGTGAGATGGGATGTGAGAAAAGAAGCGTGTCTTGACTTTATGGTTCGCTTGTGATTGCGATTTTGAATTATTGAGACTGGTTGTGGCTGCAGGTCGATGAAGGAGTGGTATATTTTCAGGTCGCCCAGTGTAAAATCTTGAGATTTAACTTGGGGACTTGTGCGCATGAGGTCGTTTAGTACGATTAATTATTGTGTGATTCAGATTGTCATAGCTGAAGGATATTTGATTAAATGTTTGAGGTTGCTTCTCAGAAGGTGATCGAAAGAGTGAGCTCGGTGCGTTGGCCTTTTGTAGGTCGCAGGTGTGGTTAATGATCTATAATGGATTATTGATATTGTTGCTTGATGAGGTCGAGCTGGGTAATTCTGAAATATGATTTTATGAGGTAGAGTGATGGTTTGTGTGCATATGTTGTTTGTGTTTGTTTGGTTTTATGTTCACATGTCCTACCTGATTTCATACCACAATCAGCTAGAACATGGGGGACTAGCTGATGTGGACCAAAATGTCTGTACGTAATGTTATGTGATAAATATGGGTATTTGTGGAATGCGACCTCATTCCTAGGAGAGGGTGTGCCTCCTGGGAGATGGGCGAGCTGTATTATGTCTTTGAGAAGTGAACGAGCCGAAGGCTGTTCCTCATAGGTTAGCGAGTTGATGCGCCTGGAGTAGCGAACTGTAGTATGAGGATGAGTTCTCATATAGGGTCGTGATCTCTGGTGGGTTGGGCTGAGTATTTGAGCCTGATGAAGAGTTTAATATGTGTATGGGCCTGGTGGGCTGTATGCCCAGGCTTATTTCGATAATATATTAAGAAGTTTATTATTTATGGGAACTTGCTATATATGAGAAGTCCTGATTGAAAGTCGGTTATAGAGTTGTGATGAGAATAGAATTCTGATTATGTAAGGTAACCCTAAATAGTGGAGGATTTCTCCTATCTCTATAAAAGGGGCTTGTGTCTCTTATTTTATAGGATTTATTACGCCATTATTATTATTTGCCGGCATTATTTATATTGAGAGAGAGAGGAGTTTGATTTCGCTTATTAACTTAAGCGTCGGAGGGCCTTAACGGGCTCGAAATCCGGCCCGTTCTAGGCGTTGTTTTGCAGGATTGGTGAGGTCGCTGTGACGATTGAGGAAGGCTTTGGAGGTCGCTGTGACGTATTCCACATCCAATTCAGGTCGCTGATCTCTTTTGTGAGGTTAGTATCCCTTTATTTGGTGGTTCAACTTTTTGGACTTATCAAACCTCCTCCTTCTCCACGCCGCCACCTTCCTCAACCAGAGCCTGCCACCTGTCGTCGAAGCCGCTGCCACCGACCTGACGCCAGCCCGTATCAGACCCTTATCCATCCACTCCCATTGCACAAAAAAAGCACAAATCCCCAGATGGGCTTTACCTTCTAAGATTTTTAACATAGATAGATGATGCAACACACTGCTACATGTATTTATTATACTCTTTTCCTCGATTATTTCTTTCGATTGTATTTTCTAAAAAGATTCTTAATGAGCCAAGGAAGTGACGTTGTAATTTCCAATGGAGAGTGTACGCGCGCGCGCGTGCGCGCGCACGTGCTTTACCTACTAAGATTTTTAACAGAGATAGATGATGTAACACACTGCTACATGTATGTCGTGTACTCTTTTCCTCGATTATTTCTTTAGATTGTATTTTCTAAAAAGATTCTTAATGAGGCAAGGAAGTGACGCTATAATGTCCAATGGAGAGTGTTGAAAATATACTGTAGAGGAGACATTACATGGAGTGGTTCTGGTGAGCACCTTCCCTAGTGTGGGAATTAGAGATAAATCCTACCCCTAGTTTAAATGAATTAGATGGCTATGATTAAAGGAATTATTTTTGGCAATTTTTATTTTATTTTATGAGGTTCCGTGTGAAAGAAAGTAAAGAACTCATATTGAGAAATATCTTGTATTCAACTTTTTACTGAAATTTCATTCAATCATATCTTGATTATTTATAGTAAAGGTAACCCTAAAATATGTGGCTAAGACTGCTACAGTACATTAATTCAAATCCTATGGTCACCATTGCTTCAGTACATCCTAACAGGCTGGATGTACTAGATTAAGGCTGACGACATCAGCTGACGTCGGGTAGGTTGTCCTCATCTGAGACCCATTGTCAGTAGTACGTTCGACCTCTGGGCGACCTATCGTGCGACCTGAGTGGTCACCAACCTTGCGACCTGGCACTGCACTCATCTCCAGGTCGCCAGGCATTAGGTCGCCAACCGTGCGACCTGGCACTGCAATCTTCTTCAGGTTGCTAAGCAGTTTATGACTAGGCGACCTGAACTTATCAAGTCGCTCTCTATTATCCCCCCTCAATTCGAGTGCGGCGATAGGAAGAATAGAGAGCTTGTTCCGAAGTCGAGCAAAGAATTGATGAGATAGTGGTTTGGTGAAGACATCGGTAGTTTGATCAATAGAAGGGACAAACCGAACCTGCAATGATTTCTTTGCAATGAGGTCGCGAACAAAGTGAAGATCTAATTCAAAGTGCTTCGTACGAGCATGAAGAACGGTATTGGAGGCAACAACAATAGCACTCTGATTATCGATCCAGATTGTGGGAACAGCGGGAAGAGTGACCTGAAACTCGCTTAGCAAGGAGCGGATCCAAACCAACTCAGTAGTAGCATGAGCAAGACCGTGATATTCAGCCTCGGTGCTGGACCTCGAAATGGAGGTCTGCTTCTTAGAACACCAGGATACAATATTGCGACCTAGAAAAATACAAAAACCAGTGATGGATTTTCTGTCATCCAGATCACCAGCCCAGTCAGAGTCTGAAAAACCTGTCAGAGCAAAGAATGAGGTTTTACTGTAGTTGAGCCCAAAAGAAGTGGTACCAGCAAGATAGCGCAGAATTCTCTTGACAGCTCGCCAGTGAGTGCTGAGAGGACAATGCATATATTGGCACACTTTGTTTACACTGTAAGAAATATCAGATCGAGTAATTGTGATATACTGAAGATCTCCAATAATACTCCTATAAAAGGTTGATCAACAGTGGGTTCCCCTTGGGACTTAGAGAGGACAGGAGAGACAACTATCGGTGTAGGTGTATCTTTAGCTCCAGACATACCTGCTTTTTCAAGAAGAGTGAAAATGTACTTGCCCTGATTCAAATGTAGACCTTGAGCGGTGTGCGAGACCGCAATGCCAAGAAAATGATGCAGTGCACCGAGATTCTTTAAAGAGAAGGTAGAGTCAAGGTGATTAATAAGTTGCGAGATTCCGATCTTGTCACTGCCAGTGTCAAGGATGTCCTCAACATACACTAAGACCCATATGCAGCCCGCGGAACTGTTGGAGTAGAAGAGAGAGCTATCAGCACGGGAAGCAGAGAAACCAAAACCAATAAGGACAGCTCGCAATTTTCCAAACCAAGCGCGAGGAGCCTGTTTAAGCCCGTAAATAGCTTTTGACAATCTACACACCTGAAGACTGGTACCAGAAAGGCATTATTGACATCCGATTGTTGGACCGACCAATTACAGTTAACTGCGATGGAGAGCACAACCCGGATAGTTGCAGCTTTAACAACCGGACTGAAAGTGTCAAAAAAATAAAAATCGAGTACCTGACTGTAACCCTTGGCGACCAATCTGGCTTTATAACGAGCAACAGAACCATCAGCATGAGTTTTTAGTTTGAGCACCCACTTGAAACCGATCAAAGACTTGCCCGGGGGTAGCTCAGAGAGAGACCATGTCTGGTTCTTAAGGAGAGCTGCATACTCTTCACTCATAGCTGCTTTTCACTTGGGATGTGTTAAAGCCTCAACATAGGAGGAGGGTTCCTTAAAATCGAGAAGCTGCGCATTGAGCACCCTGGGCTTGTAAATTCCTACCTTAGCTCGTGTGACCATGTGGTGTTTACCTGCAAGAGGGTTGGTACGAGGAAAAGGAGAAGCATGTGGAGAGCCCATAATTGGTAATTCAACAGTAAGAGGAATAGTAGAGGGACTAGATTGGATGGAGGATAGTGATATTGGTTGATGGGAAGAACTGGGAGATTAGACCATTTGAGGTGATGGTGAGATCGCGCGGTATGTATTCTGGGGTACCTGTATGGGAGGAGGCGGACCAAGTATGGAGGGCTGAATATGAGACTGTGATGAGGTCACATGTGGTTGTGTGGAGGTCGTTGGCACATGTGGAGAGGTCGCTTGTGGTATAAGAGGTGGAGGACCAAGAATTGATGGTTGAACATTGGAGCAGGAGTGAGGTTCATAATTTTTAGAGAAGGGAAATTTGAGCTCGTCAAAGATCACATGTCTGGTGATTATAACTTTGTTATCTGGTAGTAGGACTTTGAAACCCTTATAGTGTTCACTGTAACCAAGAAATGTACTGGGAAGCGACCTGAACTGAAGCTTATGCTTATTGATCGGTCTTAGATGAGGGTAACAGAGACACCCAAAGGGTTTAAGATGAGTGTAGCTGGGGACTTGATTTAGTAGGAGCTGATGAGGACTTTTGTATTGAGTGATTTTAGAAGGTAATCGATTTTTGAGATAGACAGCAGTGGTAAAGGCATCACCCCAGTATTTGATAGGTAGATGAGAATGAGAGAGGAGAGAAAGACCTTTTTCAACAATGTGTCGATGTTTTCTCTCAGCAAGGCCATTTTGTTAAGGTGTGTATGGACAAGAGTTTCTGTGGTGTATCCCTGAGGAGTGAAACAGGTTTGTGAGGGCTATAAATTCTCCCCCTCCATCACTTTGTACCGATTTGGTTTTAGAATTAAACTTAAGGATAATATTTTACAGATGAGTGAAGGCAACGAGCACATCAGATTTGTGCTTTAGCAGATAGATCCAGGTATATCGAGTATAATGATCAATAAAGGAAACATAGCAGGAGAATCCATTCGAGGATTTGATAGGAGCAGGACACCATACATCCGTATGTACAAGGTCAAAGGGTTTTGTATATTCGGTTCCTGAAGGAGAAAAGGGTAGCTTATGACTTTTACCCTTAATACAAGCACAACAAGTAGAAAAGGTAATTTTATTAATATTATTAATGGAGAGATTCCAAGTTCTAAGAACTTCTTGTAATACATTATTGGCTGGATGCCCTAATCTAAGGTGTCACAATTGTAAAGCTGCTTCTTTATTCGAATCACTAAACTCAGTGATGAAGATACTAGGGTCTTGTCTCATGAAAGAGGTAGATGGGGTTGATGGCGAGCTGGATGTCAAATTTGTAAACAATTACTAAGAGAGCCTCGGAGAAGAATTTGATGTGTAACCTGGTCCTTTACATAGCAAGAAGTAGGATGAAATTCAAAGTAAACAGAGTTATCTTGAGCAAATTGAGAGACACTGATGAGGTTCTTAGTGATGTGCGGAACATGAAGAAGTTCTTTGAGTAAAAAGGATTTGTTGCTGGAATGAAATTGTGAATTACCAATATGAGAAATACACAAACCTGATCCATTCCCTACTTGAACCTTGTTGTTTCCCTGGAATTCTGAGGCGATGATGAGATTAGCAAGATCATTTGTGACATGATTAGAGGCTCCAGAGTCTGCATACCAGCTCGCATCGCTGCCTGAATCTGACATCAGCGATAAGGCAGAGGGATCAACGCACTGAGTCACGAGATAGGCGCAGTAGGAGCTCGCTGAAGTGCTAAGGCTGTTATGTGCATTGGACTGTGCAGTGTAGGCAGTATCAAATCGATAATAGCACTTGTCAGCAGAGTGGTTAAAGTAACCACAGATTTGACAAGGCGACCTGTTTCCTGGTCTGAAACATCTTCCACCTCGTCCTCTGTAGCTGTTGGTCCTCCCTCGGCCACCTCCAGGGTGGCGACCTCTTCCTCTGTTCGCTCCTGCACCAGTCCAGGTGTCCTTTTTCTGACTAGAGTACTGATTGGTGATGTTGATAGTAGGGTTTGATCCTTCTGTGTTGATGAAGTTGGATGTATTTCCAGCTTCCAGTCTGTTCTCAAAGCTTAATAACATAGGCAGAATGTTCCTGAGGGTGAGTGAGTCACTCCGAGCTGTAGCTGCTACCACCACCGGGTCAAAATCTCCTCCAAGCCCGGTGAGAACATGCATTACTTGATCTTCTTCTGAAACAGGTTGACCAGCTGAAGCTAGCATGTCACAGCAACTCTTGAATTTTTCAACATATTCTCTGATGCTCATGGTTCCTTTCTTGATAGAGGAGAGTTGCATCTTGTACTGCATCTTCCTAGCTGCAGTTTGATTGGAAAAGTTGGCCTCTAGAGTTTGCCAGATTTCTCTTGAGGATGCAAGACCAACCATCATGGTAAGTAGACTTTCAGAAAGAGAGCAGAGAAGCCAGGATGCTAACAGCTGATCTTGCCGAACCCAGAGTAGGTATTCCGGGTTTACTGATCCTTCGGTGAACTGAGATGGAGGTCTGACTTCTCCAGTAAGGTAGCCTTCAAGCCCGTACCCTCTGACGGCTGTGTAAACTTGCATTTACCAAAGCAGATAATTTGAGTCATTTAGTTTGATGGAGATGAGCTGATTTTGCAACTGGATAGCTGAGTTTGAGCTTTGAGAAGAAAGAGAAGTATTTTGAATTACTGAGTGAGATCTCGCTTGAGCCTCATGATATGGAGGTGTGATACCCTCCATTAGATGTAAGGGAAGGAGAGAAGGAGATGAGAGAAGAGGTGTTTAGAGTCAGGTAAAAACCTGCTCTGATACCATGAAAGAAAGTAAAGAACTCATATTGAGAAATATCCTGTATTCAACTTTTTACTGAAATCTCATTCAATCATATCTTGATAATTACATCAGGGAATGTCGCCACTATTTATAGTAAAGGTAACTCTAAAATATGTGGCTAATACTGCTACAGTACATTAATTCAAATCCTGTGGTCACCATTGCTACAGTACATCCTAACAGCTAGATGTACTAGATTAGGCTGACGACATCAGCTGACGTCGGGTAGGTTGTCCTCATCTGAGACCCATTTTCAGTAGTACGTTCGACCTCTGGGCGACCTATCGTGCGACCTGAGTGGTCACCAACCTTGCGACCTGGCACTGAACTCTTCTTCAGGTAGCTAAGCAGTTTATGACCAGGCGACCTGAACTTATCAGGTCGCTCTCTATTAACGTGTGTGGGGTGACGTTGAGGGTGAATTAGGGTAAGATTGCATTAGTGTTGGAGAGAGAATAAACTTCTATCCCAGTTTCCAAGTATTGTGATTTCTTTCTAAACATAAATTCAGAAGATAAACTGACTTGTACAAAACTTCTTCTTCGTCACACCATTCCTGAATTCTCAAACCTCTCCAAATTGAGAGAAACACCAACAAAAATTTCGGTGATAGCAGTTCCTTTCGGACAAAGAAGCAACAACTTGTAAAAAACTTCTTCTTCACCAACCCAATCCCTGATTTCTTTAATCTCTAAAAAATCGAGAGAATCACCAAAAACAATTCTGACAACAGTAGTTCCTTTCTGACAAAGTAGAAATAATTAAGGATGGGGCGTAACGGGATGAATAAGTCAGTGATTGACAAAGGTCAGTAGCAAATTCTATTTCGAGTGAAATTTGGAAAACTCATGTTCATATGCATGTTTTTTTGCTTCTTTTTTTTTTTTTGGTATGTTATTTATTGTGTGAGTTCGATGTCTTGTTTTTTAGTAAATGTTGAAAAACCCTAATTCATAGTTTGAACTAGGTGATTATTGAAAGATTTGCATGTTACTAAAATTATATTATTTTTGTGTAATCTCGTTGCAGTAGACTGAAAATTCATTAGGGTATTGGAAGAGAACAAGCCTGCCATGAAACTAAAATACACTCATTTTATATTTTGGTTTAATGATTCGTCGAACTACGGTGTATGGTTATTTTGTACAGAATTTACTGTTATTTATATGGACATGTGTTGCTTTTGATAATATGCTACGCTGCTTGTAAATTTTAATGTACTGACATTTATATTTGTATGTATGTATATATATATACACATTGCTGAAGTATGGTGAATGTTGAGAGTTTCTTGAAAGTGAACTATCCTTTCCTAACATAAAATACCCTCAATTTATATTTAGTGTATTGATTCGCCCAACGTATGGTGTGCTAATTTTTACTAAATTTACTGCTAATTATATGGTGTTGTATTTTTTATGGCACTTTATATATATAACTATTGATCTTTCAATTAAAGGACCAGTGCAGGTTTATACCTATTTTAAATAAATCTACCAAGATTTCAGTGTGTTAAGTAATTCGACAAAGTATGTTGTAATCCTACTATATATGATGTAAATGCTATTTATAGGGGTGGTCAAGTGCAATGGCAATGCTATATATTTATATATATAAACATCGTTATGTTGTAATACTGTGCTAGTGCGAGGGTTGTATTACTTTGTATGCAGATCCAATGTATCTTATTGAAGGTTAAACATTACGTTGCAATAAGCAGAGCTAACATAAATGTGTTACGAGATCAGGCCATTGCTACGGAAAACCTTCATTACCGACTAGCGTATGAAGACGGTCTAATAAATCCCTATACCAATTAATACAGATCACTTGTTAAATGATGACTGAACTGCCTTTGCTTAGAAATTTTGAACATCATCTCATTTTTTTATGACTCGAGTTCCATTTCTCGGACATATTGACTATAATTGCTACTTATATTTTGTTTTTGTAATAAGAGTCATGCACAGTGGGTTGTATAACTATTTTGACTGTATTGAGCTATTACTTATTATTAAATCTTCTTTTATACTCTGATACTGCACTGTACTCGATAATGCAAATGTTATTTTACAAATTATTATTATTATTATTATACGGGTGCAATTTACTAATAGAATAACTATAAAGTTAATCATATTTAAAATCTATTAGAGGAATAGTAATATAGTTATCGTTGCTGTCAATTAAACGAAAATAGCTTTTGAAAAAAAATTGGCACTTAGTACAAGAACGAATGCATTGTGAACATACATTAAATAGAAGTAATTATAAAACTAAGTAGCAATGCTATTTGTGTAAAAAATAAGGCCAAAAAAAATGATGGCCTTGCCTTAAAAACATATTAATACTTATAACAGAAGTTTAAATGACTTAGTAATTAATTCGGTAATTTATCACAAGAACAAAGACAAAGATCATCATATAAACACATGATATATAGAAGTATAGCAATTTAATCAATAAAATTATAAAGTAGTTCATTGTTGACAATTGAATGAAAATAGTGTTTGAGAAAGTACTTATTAATATTGCCCATATAAGAAGGAATGCATTATAAAAACAAACATGGCATTGAATTATAATAAACTTGTTGTCGTGATTCCATGAGCAATACACGATACACTATATAGCAAAAGATCAAGGGATTTATTAATTAGTGTGACAACTATTAATAGAACCAATAATAATTTTATCAAATGAACACATGATAGAGGCATGTATATCAATCTAGTCATATACACAAAATAAAGTAGTCCGTTGTTGGAGATTAAATGAAAAAATAGCATTCGCAAAAGTAATTCTTAGTATTACCCATATGCGAGAGATGACTTAAATGTCTTTGCTTAGAAATTTTTGAAACAAACAAGAGTACGACTCAAATATTTCTTCACCAAAAATCTAGTATCGAACGTTACACATTTGCCATGACTGTCTTTTCCCGTGAACAACACAATATCATAATGTACCTAAGGAATAAGAAAAACCCTGAAAAAACACAGTCTGCCCCATAACATATTAAATAATGTTAGATTATATAGTATATAATGCTTATTATGACATCTTCAGCTGATACATATATAAAAAAAATTCACTATCGTTGCACTGTACTGCTATATATGGGTATATAATGCTAGATGACTCTTATCTAGTTGCTATATATAACAAACAAACAACCTGAAACTAAACGCATCAAATAAAGCTCAGTGCATAGTGGTAACAATCAAAGTATTCTACACGAATAGAGTATAATGATATTGTACCTATTAGTTGAGCAAGTAACATAAAAGCAAACAACATCATCAAGGTAGGCATAATTTTATCGACAAATAAGGTTAGCCCAAAATAAACGAGTTAGCTGATCATTCTCGTTCACATCATATTTGAAAGAAAAGGCTGAACATATGTCTTTTTTCTTGTACAGCTTGTCTAGCATCGTTTGAGCATAAACTTCTATTGCATAAGCCTTAAGATCACGAGAGAAAATCTTAAAGTCAATGCTCGTACACTAAATATTGGAGTAGCCACCCATGCTTCTTACATGATATGGTACTATTATTTATCCTCTAATGTCATTGTTTATGTTTGAGTTATTGGATGATATTGATACTGGTACAACTTCATATTATACATTTCAATACTCTTTACCATATCTATTGCAAGTTTAACCAACTGTGTAGGTTGGGTTCTAAAACCTAAGACATTATGTTACAAACTGTTGAGAATTTATTCTTAGCAATTTTTCCTTATTTTTCTTTTGTAGTTATTTGCCTTTCTTGGGTTCAAAATATATTAGGAATCTAGATTTGTTTCCTAGATTGTGTTTATGACTTTATTTAGTTTCCTAGATTGAGTTTAGAATTAGTTTACTTGTTTACCAAAATTAGGATTATGTCTATTTAAGACAGGAAGTAGTCTTGTTAATATACACGACTTAGACGCATCAAGGAGAGCAGAGACGCACGAACAGAACAAAAACACTAGCATGAGGAATACTTGAAGTCACCATTCGAGATCCATACATCTTTTAAGTTGCGTGACCAGTGGAGAAGATCATCCTTTGTGGCGATAAGATCATCCTTTGAGAAATATTAATACGAGCAATGCTTGGTGATAAATTTTTATGTTGATACTTTTATCATTTTAATAAGGATAAGCACAAGGATTTTTTTTTTGCATAATGTTCATTGCATGTACATTCTCGATTCATTTCGTTGTTCGAGGACGAGCAAACCGATAAGTGTGGGGTGGTTGTATTGCATGTATTTGTGGTGTTTTTTTTGTATTTTTTAGTATGGTTTAATAGTGTTTATAGTGGTCTTAAGTCTATTTTCGTTAAGTTAGTAGGTTGTTTTATTATTTTTCATATTTCTTTTTGATTTTATACTTGATATGGTTAAATGGGCTCAATTAATTTGTAGATGGGTGTGATTTTTGCAAGATTTTGACAAAAAGGCAAAAATGAAGGTGAAATTAGCCCGTGGCCTAACCTTGGCTCGAGCCGAGACTGGGCACGCCAAGATATGTCAAGATGCGTCAAAATCCGCGCCAAAATCTAGCTCCAAAATGCCAAAATATTCTGAAATGATCGCCAAGACGTGCCTGGACGAGCCAACCCGCGCCTGGGGACCTTGACGCAAGCCAAGGCCCGCCCGCGCGCGCCTGCCGAGCGCCAGCACGTGCCTGCCTGCGCCAACCGATGCCTACCGACAGCTGCGCGCCGAGCACATCTTTAATATTATTAAATATGAAACACACAACTAAGTATTATGTAAATTCTTACACTAAATGACATAATAATATATTATCATGTATTATAATTGAACAAAATAAAATAAAGGTGTATTTTGTATATGCATTATAATATTATGAATAGAAAAATAAAATTATCATTTGATATTATTATTTGTATAAAAAGTATGATTATTAATCACGAGTACATTTTTATATAGGATTGTATCACCATATTACATAGAGAAGAAGTGCAAAAACGACTTTAATATTTGCATCCACATATAATTATAATTATATTATAAGATAACTCTTTTTAACTATATTACTAATTACTAAGATATCATTTCACGATTATTTATATATATATATATATATATATATATGAGATATAAATTCTATTTTTTTTAATAAAAATAATACTTTTACATAAAAATTCAATATTAATATTATTTTATTTTTTTCAAATACAAGATTTTAAAATAAAAATCCAATATTTATATTATTTTAATTTGCCCCCCAAACTTTAAGATTATTTGCACTTTACCCTCCAAACTATAAGACTCTTGCACTTTGCCCCCCAACTGCCCGTCGATGGAATTTAGAAGGAATATTCCATCGGAAATAAGGTTTAGGGGGTAACGTCGAAAATTATTGTATATCAGGGGACAAAGTGGAATAAAAAATATTTTGGGGGGCAAAGTGTAAAAAGCTGCATACATTGGGGGGCAAAAAAAATTTCCCTTTAGTTTATAATGTCTTGTAACATTTTTGTCATGTTTTTAATTTTTAAATATATTAACTAATGACTCATTATTAGAATTTTATATATTTATTTAACTTATTTTATTAATTTTAACGACTTATATTATTATTCTATATTATTTTTAAAAGATATTTCAAATAATTATATTTAATTAATAGTTATTGTAGAGACTTTTTTATTTCAAATTTTGAGATTTATTTATTTATTTATTATAATATTTTATATTTTATCTACAAAAGTCTCAATTAAATTTCGTAACACGACACCTATTCTTTTGGATTTTCTTTGTTTATTCGATAATTTTATTTGATATTATTTTATAATATTTTTTTTATTTGGAATAATTTTCTTTTTTATATTTTTTAAATAATTATTTAGAATTTAGTTACACTTTATTGTATTTTTATCTAATTTAAATTATTTCGAGACCTATTTTACAACATTTTATAACATTTGTATTATTATTTTATTTTTAATTGTATTAAGTAATTATGCATGAATAAATATTTATCTGTCTTTTATTTATTAAACTTGATTTATAATTTTTAATGACTTATATTATTATTCTATACTATTTTTAAGTTTTTTGTTCCTTAAATTTATGAAATAAGTATATAGGGACCGTGGAGTAGTTTTGATTTAAATAGGTGTAAGAATTATTGCGAGAAAAATAACTACAACAGTATACTAGTTTATATAAATCGCAAGTGGCCCAGTGGTATTTGCGTCATTGTTCCATTTATTTGAAATTCAAATCCTGGGAGTTGCATTATCGTGAAAGTTTTTTTCTTACACATGTAGGCTGACACATCAGGTGACACATGACACTCCGAACCTAGCTTTGGTGTGACACATCAGCTCTGAACCTCAAGGTTGTTCGAACCAATAAGTTTTCTAGGTTCGGGATGCATTAGGAGTTGACATGTTAGAAATTAAGTAAGGAGAGCGTACACTTATCGACCGAAGCAATGGTTCGCCGACAAATAAGTTAGGGTTCAACGTAATTATTATAATGGAGTGATGTGTGCATTTATGATGTATTGTCATTTGTAAATATTTTGAATTTTTGTTATGCTTTTAGAAATTCCCTCTCTCTCTCTCTCTCAAAGAGAGTGAGGGAGAGAGTAGAATTTTACAGTTAAATTTATATGCGGTGAGAAGCCCAAAGTTTAAGATATCGATGGCGAAAAATCAGATGACATCAGTGGTATTGAGAGCAGGGAGCAAAGTCTTTGTTCGATTAGTTCCACCATAATCTCGTTTAGTTAATAGCTTTTTTTAATTTTAGTAATTATATATGGTATTTTCTTTAATTTAGGCGAATAGGTAAAATTCATTTTCGGATACTTCTTTTTGATATATTAAGAACATGTGGGAGCTACTTAGAGCATCTCCAATGGGATGTCAATTGAAGTACATTTTTTTGCCACATAAGCTCAAAATTCTTATGTGGCAAGAAAAAATGTAGACAATGTCTAGCACACCGTCTACATCTAGATGGTGTGCTAGACATTGTCTATTTAACAATTTACCCTATTAATTCACCATTAATATTAATTAATATATTTCTCTCTCCTCTCGACCAATAATAGTTAAGTATTTTACAAAATTCACATTTACCATTGGAAAAGATTTCTAAATAATAATATTGTATTTGTCATGTCATTAGTAACTCACATTATCCCATTGAAGATGCTCTTATAGATTGGGGACTTTTTAAAGGATTTTATTGATTTAGTCGTTCCAATTTTCCTTTTGTATTGTTGGCTTTTTTTGGTAGGGAATATGTATGTCAATGTTAAAACCTTTCATTTGTGCAGGTTTGTGGTTAGTTTTTACTAGGTAGTTAATGATGATTAGAAAACGCATTGCATCTTAGCCTATTATTTATAAACAAGTTCCCGAGTACTCACATTTAGAGGTGTTAAAACCGGTTTCGATTAATTAGAAAAATACCGATTTTAGTTCACGGTTGACGGTTGACCACCGGTTCTGGTTAAAATCGAAATCATGAATCAGTATTCGGTTTAGAAAAGTCTTGAACCTTGAACCACCAGTTATAACGGTGGTTTTTCCAATTTTTGGGAAAAAAAAGTTAAAGGTCGAGATCAAATTAATTAACGGTAAAAAAAATCAGCTAACCGATGATTACAAATCGGAATCGAAAATTTTCATATGGTTCGGTTACGGTTACAACCAAGCCAATTAAAACCAGCTGATTTTAACAGAATTAACATGTCTACTCACATTTATAACTTTGATGTTTTTATAATTCTCAATTGTTTTCCGTCTAGTGTTTATTATGTAATTATCTCTTTTTAAATGAAATAATTTAGTAGTGCTTCTTTAAGTAGATTTTTGGATGAGTAAATCATTATAGGATATAATTATTTAATTAAAAAATTAAAATATTAAGTTTTAAAAATCACAATTTTATGTCTAATTTAGTTTTAATTTGTAATGGTAAAAAAATTGGTTCAATCATGAAGAGGGAAAAAAAGGGAATTTGTAGGTTCAATTTGGATATTATCAACAATCTCACTCTTAAAATTTCAAAAGTAAGGACTTAGGGTAAAATTGTAGCTTTGTCTTATTTTTTTTATATTATCTACACACTTTTCAAAAAGACTAAGCCATTAATAACATTTTTCGACAAATTTAATAATTCATTCATTCGCATATTTTTTAAATACGAATCATGTTCGATTATCATTTTACTAAAATTCTATTTTCTCTACGATTAATATCTTGTCTAAAAGTAATAAATAAAAAGATAGTAAAATCTCAGAATTTACGATCAATTCTTTCACTATTTCCTTTTTTAGAGGATAATTTTTCACATTTAAATTTTGTATTAGATATACTAATAACCCACCCAGTCCATGGGGAAATCTTGGTTCAAACTCTTCGCTATTGGGTAAAAGATGTCTGTTCTTTAATATATCAATTATTTCACAACCAATCACACTCTTAATATTCTTTCTTGCTTGTTTAAAATACTTTTTCACACTATTCCCTTTAAAGAAAATGACACGAAATGAAAGTTGAACCAATGTCGCCCTAAAATTTGTAAAAGAAAAAAAGGATCCCCAATTTGTAGATCATTATTAAATAGAATTTTATAACACAAGATCCAATCTTGTTCAATGGTCCAAATGATAGAATCGACGACATAAGTTGCGCTAAATTGACGTGTAATGTGTGACAATTGTCATACCCGCACTCGGTTGCTTATTGGCTCTTGAAGTATATGTCTTGAATGTATGATTTCAACAATATTCACAAATTTGAAGCACTTTAACTTACAAGCACACAGATAGATTGTAAAAAGTCTGTGTGAGCTTGATTTAAAAAATAAAACAAATCAAGTGAAGTACTTTTTTTAATAGGTAAACACCCGTAGTGGGAAGTAGGAATTTAAGCTAGATCCCCAACTTACATTATAGCAAATATAATGTAAAATTGTTCAATACATCTTTTTCTTTGCCGATAGAATTTAAAACTTGTCTTGAATTCAACTTAAGAAATTATAAAATATATATAGGATGATCAAGTTATTGAGCTTGTTTCGTATTCATTCTAAAAGCTTGATAAAACTTGATTTGGTTATGTTCAAAACTAATTTTTGGATATGAATGTAAATTCAAATAAGTTTCCTTCACACAAAAGGTGCTCCTATTAAAAAATAAAAAAAAAGTGTGTGGGTTAAAGAATCACCCTCTCTTATATTTAGTAAACTATTTTCAAACCAATAATTAGATACGTGTGCCCACAAGTCCTTGATTGCCTAATCTTAACCTAGAATTAATTATAAATGGATCATTGTCAGGGCTTGGATCTATCATTGCATGATCATTTTCTAATCCTTAGTGGTAAAGAACCAAAAAAGTCTTCTTCGTAAGCAAAACTTATTGTTTATTATATTAGGAATAAAATTATTGACTAGGATTCTGGGATATCATACAGCAATACACGTGCATACTTATTTGTCATCTTATAAGTAGTTAATCTAACCGTGGACCAATCACAGACCTTGTTAATTAGGATCCCAAAAATGTTTAGAATATCATAAGCGGGTTAGGTTAATTTGTCAGTCACTGTCGCTAATCAACTGCATTGCTATCTTTCTTTCGGCGATGATTAATGGGTTTGACCTATCAAAATAGTACACATTCAAGTATAATTGCAATTAAATAATAAGGTTACTATCTTTCTTTTGGCTTGTCCACCTTGCACATGGGATATGCACACAAAACGTCGTAAGTTTTAGTTCACCTATACTTAAAAGTAATACTGTAATAATAATTGCATACCACTACAATTATATTTGTTTAATAATCAAAATTAAGGTTTAATTGTATATGAGAGAATTGGAGTCAAGGATAGGGGCCAACATAAAACTTCTTAGGATATGGAGCTAGATTTGAAATATTTGGAGAACAATATTTTTTTTAGAGGGTGTGCAGATATATGGGTAGAACATGAACTTAATCATCAATTAAAATTAAATTAACGAGACACGAATATATCACTATTTGTCACTCTTACTTTTTTAATTAATGCCCACGATAACTTCTGTTGGTCATAGTGTCTTGTCTTATGCACTTCTCATCTTTTTACCTTTAGTAAGTAAGTAGGACTGCGTGAGATGTTCCCCTGTTGCTGTTTCACTCCATATAACGCCTTTTTTTTTCTTTTCTTTTTTTTTTTAATTTATCCCTTATCTCTATAACAATATCAATTTCTTTTTATTAAGTTAACTACACTCATAATGCAATGGTATCCGGAGTAAATACCAACAAAACTTCAAATAACAAAATTATACAGGTAAATATTTGGGTGCGATCGTTCTCATATTATGAGATAACTTTTTATCATATTTATTTGTCCGATCCATCCGCTGCTCGACCCGCTCGCTCCCTAACTCGTCCACATTATTAATACAAATAATAATAATAACAAAGCTGAACAATAACAAATGAGGGGTTGATTCTGAACCGCTCCTCTATCTCTCTCCTCACCACAATCTCACACACTTTTCACATAAAGTTTACAACTAACTCTCTGATAGGGACTAAAATAATCATGCGTGAAATTATGTGATGAATGTGATTATTTATGGAAAGCGACCTCATTTCCTAGGGAGGGTGTGCCCCTGGGAGGTGGGCGAGCTGTGATGGTTTGAGTGGGCTGTTTGTGAAGAGTAGCGACCTRTAGTATGGGGATGACTTTTCATATAGGGTCGCGATCTCTTGTAATTTGGGCTGAGTACTTGAGCCCGTTTGTGGATTTGATATACGTGAATTATTATGGGCCTGGTGGGCTGTATGCCCCRRCTTAATTGGGATATCTATGGAGAARTTTGTTGTTTATGGGAACTTGYCATGTATRARGAGTCCTAATTGAGAGTCGATTGTGGAATCCTAGGGTGAATGGAATTTTTATTATGAAAGGTAACCCTAKATATTGGGAATCTTCTCCYATCCCTATAAAAGGAGCCTTTGGTTTCTTTCTTAGGGGTTMATGCTTATTTACGCATTTATTATCTGTGTGCACTGATATTATTGATTGAGAGAGAAGAAGTGTGATTTTCGCTTATTAACTTAAGCGTCGGAGGGCCTTAACGGGCTCGAAATCCGGCCCGTTCTAGGCGCTGTTTTGCAGGAACGGCAAGGTCGCTTGGAGGATCGCGGGAGATTTTGGAGGTCGCCGTGTCATATTTGGAGTTCCATCTAGGTCACTGATCTCTATTTTGAGGTTAGAACCCCCTTTATTTGGTAGTTCAACTTTTTGAACTCATCAAATTGGCGCCGTCTGTGGGAAAGAGAGACATCGAGTCTTTGAGCGAAAGGCGTGAGAGATTGCATAAACAAAACATGAAGGAGAAGAACATAACACCGAAAGTTTTGGATTACGGATCCGGGTCCAACAATAAGAAGAGGAAGAATAGATTCATGCATCTTGGCGGGAAAGATGTCTTAGGGGAGGAGCAGGAGTCCTCTGATTCGAGATGCGGGCAATACGCCTCCACCTTCTCCTATAAAACAAGTTGGAAGGGGGCTGGCGGAAGAAGTGGAGAAGCAGAAGCCTGGGATAGAACCACAAAAATTGATCCCCGAGGCAACAGGAGGGGGAAACCCATCGAAGGAGGTGCCCGATCAAGGCAAGAAGGGATTCTTGGAAGGGCTTATGGACTTCGTACCTGTTGAAAAGTAGGAGGAGTTGGGTAAATATTTGGAGTGCGAGCTGAGCAAGGGGAAGGATAAGAGCGAGAAGTTAAACGTTGATAAAGAGGGCGAGTCAACGGTTGGGGAGACGAAGAAGAAAAAGGGGCTTAGCAAGAGAAAGAAAGGAGATATCTCTAGTTCCTCCTCATCCATAGATTCTCGTGTTCACACACGGAGGGGAATAAAGCTAAGGCGAGATCGTTACAAGGGTAGAGGTCGCAAGCATCACAAGGATGATAGTGAGAGCAATACCCCTACCTCAGACTCGAGTAGTGGCTCTCGAGGGAGGTCGCGAAAAGGGGACAGAGGTCATAAGGGGAGAAGAGAAGAGAGCGAGGTGGGACCACATACTAAGGCCTTCAGAGAGTTGCAGGAGGCCATGCTAAAATTGCAGAAGCGGATGGATGGAGAAAGGTTGGAAGGGGAGGAAGGGCATCCCTTTTCAGAAGAGATGATGCACGCTGCGATGCCTCGAAATTATAAGGAGTTAGACTTTCAGTACCGGGGAACGACTGATCCAGTCGCACACTTGCAGCTGTTTGAAAACGCAAGGATGATGCATAACTATACGGGGGCTGTGGAATGTCGAGCCTTTGTGTCCACCTTGAGAGGGATTGTACAGAATTGGTTTTACCAACTCCCGAGCGGTAAAATTACGAGTTATCAGGTGTTGCGAGCTGCCTTCCTGAAGCAGTTCTCTAGCGTCAGACAGAGCGTGAAGACAGCCCAGTCGCTCTTCACAATGGTACAGCGACCTGATGAGACACTGAAACAGTATGTTAATAGATTTACCAATGCTACTTTGGAGGTCCCTACCGCCACGGATGAGATGAAAGCCGGAGCTTTGCATCAAGGTTTAAGGAGGGAGGATTTGCGGAGGTCGCTGGTAAAAAAAGAAGCTCGCACGTACGATGAAGTTCTCGCGAGATGCCATAAATACGTGCAGGTAGAAGAGGAAGAGGAAGAACACCGACTACGTTTCGGTAGAGAGGTCGCAAACGCGAGGGGAAGAGTGCCTGAGAGAGAATCGAGGAGGGAGCATAGAAGAGGTATACGCGGACTCTTGGCCTCAAATGCTGGGGTCAGTGCGAGACAAGAGCCGAATATGAAAATCTGGAGGGAGGAGGATTTCACACCACTAGCTTTRCCACAAGCTAAGGTGTTTGGTGTCATGGAACGCTCAGTACCTAATCTAATACAGTGGCCAGAGGATCGCACAACCGTCCCAACACATCCGAAAACTGTCTCTTTTTGCCGATTCCATAACAATTACGGGCATTTCACGGAAAAATGCAGACATCTCAAGGAAGAGATAGAGAGACTTATAAGGGCAGGGCATCTAAAGGAGATAATCTACAAAGAGAAGGAGCCGAGCGAGCAGAGGAGGACGTTGCCTCCACCCCCACCGGGAGGCCCACCTCCTGCGCAGGCCGCGAGACAAGGGCGTCAGAGAAACCAGGAGTTCGGAGGGCCCCGGGGAAATAAGGGAAGGATAAATATGATTTTGGGAGGCCCAACGGATGGTGATTCTAATAATGCGCGCAAGAAGCATGTAAAATCAGCTCGCAATAGAACTTGGGAGGTCGCTAGTGTTAGCAAGCAGCCACAGGTAGTGGGGCCAATCATATCTTTCGGCCCTAGTGATGGGCGTGGGCTGCAGGAGGATCATAATGACGCACTGGTGATTGAGACAGAGATAGCGGGCTATGAAGTTAGCAGGATCTTTGTAGACAATGGGAGTTYGGTAAACATTATCTATACAGATTGTCTTGAGCAGATGGAGGTGGATAAGAGGGTGCGATCTGTGAATACACCCATATATGYGTTCAATGGRGCACARGTAAATACGGAARGCGAGATAAYGTTACAAGTAGTRTTGGGAAAGGGCGTGAGCCGAATGGAAAAAGACTTGAAGTTTTTGATCATCCGAGGGAGGTCGGCCTACAATGCAATATTGGGGCGACCTGCTCTTAATGCATTTCAGGCTGTAA
>BMAC01000367.1:626465-636465 GCA_014905375.1 Phtheirospermum japonicum
TGAACAAGGCCTGTCCTAAAGATCATTATCCTTTGCCAAGAATTGATCAATTGGTGGACTCTACCTCTGGATGCGAGCTGTTAAGTATGATGGATGCTTCGCAGGGATACCATCAGATACCTCTTGCCAAAGAAGATCAGCCAAAAGTGAGTTTCGTCACTTCCACCGGTACATATTGTTTTGTATCCATGCCTTTGGGGTTAAAAAATGCGGGGGCGACTTACCAAAGGCTAGTGGATCGTATGTTTAAGGACCTGTTGGGGTCTACCATGGAGGTCTATGTTGATGACATGCTGGTTAAGAGCAGGCGAGCTGAAACGCATGTAGACGACCTGAGGAAGACATTTCTCATATTACGGCAGTATGGGATGAAGCTCAATCCGAAGAAATGTGCGTTCGGTGTGAGACCGGGGAAGTTTTTGGGGTATATGGTAATAGAGCGGGGAATCGAAGTCAATCCTGAGAAGGTGCGAGCTGTTATGGAGATGCCTCATCCTCGCACCGTGTGAGAGGTACAGATATTAACAGGTCGGATGGCAGGCCTTAGCCGATTTATTTCCAGGTCGGCGGAGCGAGGTGTCCCCTTTTTCAGGGTGCTTCGAAAGGGATCTCGGTTTGAGTGGACGAAGGAAGCAGCGGATGCCTTTGAGGAGTTGAAAAAGTATTTAGCAGAAATACCGCTGCTGACTAAACCCATGCCGGGAGAAGAGCTAATTTTATACGTGTCGGTGGGTGAGGTCGATGTGAGTTCGGTGTTGATAAGAGAGGAGGAAGGCATGCAAAAACCCATCTATTATATTAGCAGGATGTTGCGGGGTGCTGAGTTGAAGTACACCGAGCTCGAGAAAGGAGGTTTCGCGTTAGTTACCACAGCAAGAAAGTTGCGACCTTATTTTCTGAGCCATAGAGTGAAGGTACGTACTAACTTGGCTTTGAAACAAGTTTTGGGCAATCCAAGTGTGTCTGGGCGTTTGGTGAAGTGGGCAGTGGAGCTGAGTGAGTATGACGTGGTGTATGAGCCCAGGACCGCTATCAAAGCACAAGTATTAGCAGACTTTTTGCAAGAAATGACAAAACAGGTCGATGAAGAGATAGAGCTGAAAGCGTGGACCTTATATACTGATGGTTCGACCATGGCGTCAGGGGCAGGGTTAGGCGTCGTATTAACTAGACCGGAATGAGAGAATTTGGAGTTTGTAATTAAGTTGGGGTATAAGGCATCCAATAATGAGGCTGAGTACGAGGCTGTGTTACAGGGGATCAAGATGGCTAGCGAGTTGAGAGCTAGGAGATTATGGGCGTATACTGATTCCCAACTAGTAGTTCGGCAGTTCGATGGTTCTTTTGAAACCAGAGAGGAGGGTATGGCAATGTATTTGGGGAAATTGCGAGAGGAAGCAGCTCACTTTGAAGAATTCACGTTGGAACATTTACCGCGAGCTGAAAATACACGGGCAGATCAGCTCGCCTGAATAGCAGGAGCATTAATGACTTGCGATACTCGAAAGGTCACGTTGATGCAGTTGGATGGTAGCAGTATTGAAAGAGGAGTAGAGGTCATGGAGATTGAGGATAAGGATGACTGGCGTGGACCCATTTGGGATGTTCTGCTCAAAGCACGAGAAGGTGTTTAGAGATTAAACACAAAGGATACTAGAGTCGCAGCTCGCTTCTGTGTGATAAATGATGAATTGTATAAGAGGTCGCGATTTGGACCTCTTCTGAAATGTTTGGCAAAAGAACGNTAAAACTTCTATATTTTTTTCAAATACAAGATTTTAAAATAAAAATCCAATATTTATATTATTTTAATTTGCCCCCCAAACTTTAAGATTATTTGCACTTTACCCTCCAAACTATAAGACTCTTGCACTTTGCCCCCCAACTGCCCGTCGATGGAATTTAGAAGGAATATTCCATCGGAAATAAGGTTTAGGGGGTAACGTCGAAAATTATTGTATATCAGGGGACAAAGTGGAATAAAAAATATTTTGGGGGGCAAAGTGTAAAAAGCTGCATACATTGGGGGGCAAAAAAAATTTCCCTTTAGTTTATAATGTCTTGTAACATTTTTGTCATGTTTTTAATTTTTAAATATATTAACTAATGACTCATTATTAGAATTTTATATATTTATTTAACTTATTTTATTAATTTTAACGACTTATATTATTATTCTATATTATTTTTAAAAGATATTTCAAATAATTATATTTAATTAATAGTTATTGTAGAGACTTTTTTATTTCAAATTTTGAGATTTATTTATTTATTTATTATAATATTTTATATTTTATCTACAAAAGTCTCAATTAAATTTCGTAACACGACACCTATTCTTTTGGATTTTCTTTGTTTATTCGATAATTTTATTTGATATTATTTTATAATATTTTTTTTATTTGGAATAATTTTCTTTTTTATATTTTTTAAATAATTATTTAGAATTTAGTTACACTTTATTGTATTTTTATCTAATTTAAATTATTTCGAGACCTATTTTACAACATTTTATAACATTTGTATTATTATTTTATTTTTAATTGTATTAAGTAATTATGCATGAATAAATATTTATCTGTCTTTTATTTATTAAACTTGATTTATAATTTTTAATGACTTATATTATTATTCTATACTATTTTTAAGTTTTTTGTTCCTTAAATTTATGAAATAAGTATATAGGGACCGTGGAGTAGTTTTGATTTAAATAGGTGTAAGAATTATTGCGAGAAAAATAACTACAACAGTATACTAGTTTATATAAATCGCAAGTGGCCCAGTGGTATTTGCGTCATTGTTCCATTTATTTGAAATTCAAATCCTGGGAGTTGCATTATCGTGAAAGTTTTTTTCTTACACATGTAGGCTGACACATCAGGTGACACATGACACTCCGAACCTAGCTTTGGTGTGACACATCAGCTCTGAACCTCAAGGTTGTTCGAACCAATAAGTTTTCTAGGTTCGGGATGCATTAGGAGTTGACATGTTAGAAATTAAGTAAGGAGAGCGTACACTTATCGACCGAAGCAATGGTTCGCCGACAAATAAGTTAGGGTTCAACGTAATTATTATAATGGAGTGATGTGTGCATTTATGATGTATTGTCATTTGTAAATATTTTGAATTTTTGTTATGCTTTTAGAAATTCCCTCTCTCTCTCTCTCTCAAAGAGAGTGAGGGAGAGAGTAGAATTTTACAGTTAAATTTATATGCGGTGAGAAGCCCAAAGTTTAAGATATCGATGGCGAAAAATCAGATGACATCAGTGGTATTGAGAGCAGGGAGCAAAGTCTTTGTTCGATTAGTTCCACCATAATCTCGTTTAGTTAATAGCTTTTTTTAATTTTAGTAATTATATATGGTATTTTCTTTAATTTAGGCGAATAGGTAAAATTCATTTTCGGATACTTCTTTTTGATATATTAAGAACATGTGGGAGCTACTTAGAGCATCTCCAATGGGATGTCAATTGAAGTACATTTTTTTGCCACATAAGCTCAAAATTCTTATGTGGCAAGAAAAAATGTAGACAATGTCTAGCACACCGTCTACATCTAGATGGTGTGCTAGACATTGTCTATTTAACAATTTACCCTATTAATTCACCATTAATATTAATTAATATATTTCTCTCTCCTCTCGACCAATAATAGTTAAGTATTTTACAAAATTCACATTTACCATTGGAAAAGATTTCTAAATAATAATATTGTATTTGTCATGTCATTAGTAACTCACATTATCCCATTGAAGATGCTCTTATAGATTGGGGACTTTTTAAAGGATTTTATTGATTTAGTCGTTCCAATTTTCCTTTTGTATTGTTGGCTTTTTTTGGTAGGGAATATGTATGTCAATGTTAAAACCTTTCATTTGTGCAGGTTTGTGGTTAGTTTTTACTAGGTAGTTAATGATGATTAGAAAACGCATTGCATCTTAGCCTATTATTTATAAACAAGTTCCCGAGTACTCACATTTAGAGGTGTTAAAACCGGTTTCGATTAATTAGAAAAATACCGATTTTAGTTCACGGTTGACGGTTGACCACCGGTTCTGGTTAAAATCGAAATCATGAATCAGTATTCGGTTTAGAAAAGTCTTGAACCTTGAACCACCAGTTATAACGGTGGTTTTTCCAATTTTTGGGAAAAAAAAGTTAAAGGTCGAGATCAAATTAATTAACGGTAAAAAAAATCAGCTAACCGATGATTACAAATCGGAATCGAAAATTTTCATATGGTTCGGTTACGGTTACAACCAAGCCAATTAAAACCAGCTGATTTTAACAGAATTAACATGTCTACTCACATTTATAACTTTGATGTTTTTATAATTCTCAATTGTTTTCCGTCTAGTGTTTATTATGTAATTATCTCTTTTTAAATGAAATAATTTAGTAGTGCTTCTTTAAGTAGATTTTTGGATGAGTAAATCATTATAGGATATAATTATTTAATTAAAAAATTAAAATATTAAGTTTTAAAAATCACAATTTTATGTCTAATTTAGTTTTAATTTGTAATGGTAAAAAAATTGGTTCAATCATGAAGAGGGAAAAAAAGGGAATTTGTAGGTTCAATTTGGATATTATCAACAATCTCACTCTTAAAATTTCAAAAGTAAGGACTTAGGGTAAAATTGTAGCTTTGTCTTATTTTTTTTATATTATCTACACACTTTTCAAAAAGACTAAGCCATTAATAACATTTTTCGACAAATTTAATAATTCATTCATTCGCATATTTTTTAAATACGAATCATGTTCGATTATCATTTTACTAAAATTCTATTTTCTCTACGATTAATATCTTGTCTAAAAGTAATAAATAAAAAGATAGTAAAATCTCAGAATTTACGATCAATTCTTTCACTATTTCCTTTTTTAGAGGATAATTTTTCACATTTAAATTTTGTATTAGATATACTAATAACCCACCCAGTCCATGGGGAAATCTTGGTTCAAACTCTTCGCTATTGGGTAAAAGATGTCTGTTCTTTAATATATCAATTATTTCACAACCAATCACACTCTTAATATTCTTTCTTGCTTGTTTAAAATACTTTTTCACACTATTCCCTTTAAAGAAAATGACACGAAATGAAAGTTGAACCAATGTCGCCCTAAAATTTGTAAAAGAAAAAAAGGATCCCCAATTTGTAGATCATTATTAAATAGAATTTTATAACACAAGATCCAATCTTGTTCAATGGTCCAAATGATAGAATCGACGACATAAGTTGCGCTAAATTGACGTGTAATGTGTGACAATTGTCATACCCGCACTCGGTTGCTTATTGGCTCTTGAAGTATATGTCTTGAATGTATGATTTCAACAATATTCACAAATTTGAAGCACTTTAACTTACAAGCACACAGATAGATTGTAAAAAGTCTGTGTGAGCTTGATTTAAAAAATAAAACAAATCAAGTGAAGTACTTTTTTTAATAGGTAAACACCCGTAGTGGGAAGTAGGAATTTAAGCTAGATCCCCAACTTACATTATAGCAAATATAATGTAAAATTGTTCAATACATCTTTTTCTTTGCCGATAGAATTTAAAACTTGTCTTGAATTCAACTTAAGAAATTATAAAATATATATAGGATGATCAAGTTATTGAGCTTGTTTCGTATTCATTCTAAAAGCTTGATAAAACTTGATTTGGTTATGTTCAAAACTAATTTTTGGATATGAATGTAAATTCAAATAAGTTTCCTTCACACAAAAGGTGCTCCTATTAAAAAATAAAAAAAAAGTGTGTGGGTTAAAGAATCACCCTCTCTTATATTTAGTAAACTATTTTCAAACCAATAATTAGATACGTGTGCCCACAAGTCCTTGATTGCCTAATCTTAACCTAGAATTAATTATAAATGGATCATTGTCAGGGCTTGGATCTATCATTGCATGATCATTTTCTAATCCTTAGTGGTAAAGAACCAAAAAAGTCTTCTTCGTAAGCAAAACTTATTGTTTATTATATTAGGAATAAAATTATTGACTAGGATTCTGGGATATCATACAGCAATACACGTGCATACTTATTTGTCATCTTATAAGTAGTTAATCTAACCGTGGACCAATCACAGACCTTGTTAATTAGGATCCCAAAAATGTTTAGAATATCATAAGCGGGTTAGGTTAATTTGTCAGTCACTGTCGCTAATCAACTGCATTGCTATCTTTCTTTCGGCGATGATTAATGGGTTTGACCTATCAAAATAGTACACATTCAAGTATAATTGCAATTAAATAATAAGGTTACTATCTTTCTTTTGGCTTGTCCACCTTGCACATGGGATATGCACACAAAACGTCGTAAGTTTTAGTTCACCTATACTTAAAAGTAATACTGTAATAATAATTGCATACCACTACAATTATATTTGTTTAATAATCAAAATTAAGGTTTAATTGTATATGAGAGAATTGGAGTCAAGGATAGGGGCCAACATAAAACTTCTTAGGATATGGAGCTAGATTTGAAATATTTGGAGAACAATATTTTTTTTAGAGGGTGTGCAGATATATGGGTAGAACATGAACTTAATCATCAATTAAAATTAAATTAACGAGACACGAATATATCACTATTTGTCACTCTTACTTTTTTAATTAATGCCCACGATAACTTCTGTTGGTCATAGTGTCTTGTCTTATGCACTTCTCATCTTTTTACCTTTAGTAAGTAAGTAGGACTGCGTGAGATGTTCCCCTGTTGCTGTTTCACTCCATATAACGCCTTTTTTTTTCTTTTCTTTTTTTTTTTAATTTATCCCTTATCTCTATAACAATATCAATTTCTTTTTATTAAGTTAACTACACTCATAATGCAATGGTATCCGGAGTAAATACCAACAAAACTTCAAATAACAAAATTATACAGGTAAATATTTGGGTGCGATCGTTCTCATATTATGAGATAACTTTTTATCATATTTATTTGTCCGATCCATCCGCTGCTCGACCCGCTCGCTCCCTAACTCGTCCACATTATTAATACAAATAATAATAATAACAAAGCTGAACAATAACAAATGAGGGGTTGATTCTGAACCGCTCCTCTATCTCTCTCCTCACCACAATCTCACACACTTTTCACATAAAGTTTACAACTAACTCTCTGATAGGGACTAAAATAATCATGCGTGAAATTATGTGATGAATGTGATTATTTATGGAAAGCGACCTCATTTCCTAGGGAGGGTGTGCCCCTGGGAGGTGGGCGAGCTGTGATGGTTTGAGTGGGCTGTTTGTGAAGAGTAGCGACCTRTAGTATGGGGATGACTTTTCATATAGGGTCGCGATCTCTTGTAATTTGGGCTGAGTACTTGAGCCCGTTTGTGGATTTGATATACGTGAATTATTATGGGCCTGGTGGGCTGTATGCCCCAACTTAATTGGGATATCTATGGAGAAATTTGTTGTTTATGGGAACTTGCCATGTATAAGGAGTCCTAATTGAGAGTCGATTGTGGAATCCTAGGGTGAATGGAATTTTTATTATGAAAGGTAACCCTAGATATTGGGAATCTTCTCCCATCCCTATAAAAGGAGCCTTTGGTTTCTTTCTTAGGGGTTAATGCTTATTTACGCATTTATTATCTGTGTGCACTGATATTATTGATTGAGAGAGAAGAAGTGTGATTTTCGCTTATTAACTTAAGCGTCGGAGGGCCTTAACGGGCTCGAAATCCGGCCCGTTCTAGGCGCTGTTTTGCAGGAACGGCAAGGTCGCTTGGAGGATCGCGGGAGATTTTGGAGGTCGTTGTGTCATATTTGGAGTTCCATCTAGGTCACTGATCTCTATTTTGAGGTTAGAACCTCCTTTATTTGGTAGTTCAACTTTTTGGACTCATCACTCTCACTCACTAAAATTCACGAAGGTAACTAGCTACCAGCAGATTGACGACACGCGAGATGTGCAATTTTGGTCCTGAATGGTCGGGGTTCTGATTAATAGTAATTTGGGATGACCTAGTTTTTGGAGTTCAGCGGGACTTAAGTTTCGCTAGAGGATATGGTGGTTCTCAAAGAGAGATCATTTGCATGTGTTGTTAGTAAGTGTCTGTAGAATGAGAGGGACGGTAAAGAGAAAAAAATATGATTGTGTTATTTTGTTTTCTCGTGTTTTTAATAACTGTGTAGGATGGACGGGTAAATAGATTTCAAATGAGACATACTCAATTATGCAAGTATTCATTTTTTTATTTTTTTTTTTGATAATTCTCATATATTCCATTAGGAAAATATTTTGCCTAATAATCCATTGAAATTATTAACTTCTCATTTACTAATTCAACTTCTAATTTAACCAACCAACTATATAAGGGTACACATTTACCCTTACTAATAATTTCTTTTTCAAAATTCTTTTTTTTTTCCTTTCAATTTTAATTTAAATAAAATTCATATTAATTCCATACTAAATAGTTGATTTCATAATAATCATTGCTGCTCCCAACAGCCGATGTCGGACTCTAGTTGTCGTCGCCGGTCTCCGTTCACACTCCATGCTATATAATAAAATTTCATACTAAATCGTGAAATTCCATACTATTCATATCATATCGCAAAATTTCATATCACTCCTATTAAATTTTATAATATATCGTAAAATTTTATACTAGTCCATTAAATTATATATTAACATTGTTAAGTATCATATCACCAATATCAAATCTCATACTAACTTCCATTAAAAAGTTCATAATTTAGAAAAAAAAAAAAAGAATCACCCACATGTTTGCTTTGTGCTGACTATAATTTCCAGGACTAACAATACTGCTTACGCAAAGTGGTAAACCCCAATCATATATCTCTACACACACAAATAAACTTAAAGTAAACAATTTTAAAATAAAAATAATATCTGCACCCTTTTCTCTGAATCTCAAGGCCTAAACCTGTATAATAATTGTATGGATTTATCATTATTGGGCCATTGGAAAGTTTGTTAATTAATACAAAATCACTAAAACACATAATACAACAACAAATCAAACAAATTTTGTATACTGAAACGTGAAAAGTAGGTCATAAAAAGGGATTAAACATAAAGTAGCAGAATTAGAAATTAAAAGAAGGTGGTGACATCAGTAGGCTTCATCCTTAATAATGATAAGTGGATTTATTGGAGTCGATCTTTAACAACAGGCGCATTCTGCCATGGATGCGCGAGGCGGCTTCAAGCAGGTCTTCGATGTGGAGAAGGCGGGGCCGTCAATGAGGTCGACCGAGGCGTTGGGAAAATAAAAGGAGAAGGGTTTCAAATTGCTTTCATTCAATCCGTGTGTGCATACACATAAAGGTGAGTTCAAATTAGAACCATGTCCTTATATACGAAAATTAGTGTTTTTATTATATATCACAGTGCGTTATTAATATTTCAGTTATATACGTATTTTTATTATACAATCCTAATGCTTTTAATTAAAGGAAATACACAAAAAATTTGATCCATCCATTTAATTAGATTTAAGGCCCATAATTGACTTGGATATTCGAGCTGTTTGGACTAGCATTCGTTGGAATTTTGAATTCTTGTATTCACAATCTTAGATGATTCAAAATTATGGGAATTTCATACTACCAACTGTTCAACCAAAATCATACTACGTCATATTAATTTCATACTACTAATCGTATTACATACTACATTGTTGAATTGCGTACCATTCATATATAATCAAAATTTCATACTACTAATCTTTTATGGACATAATTTCATACTATATGTTCAATTTATATACTAAATCGTGTAATTTCATACTATATTTTCGAATTCCATACTATATATCATGTAATGTCATATGAATATGGTCAAATTCTATACTACTCTCAAGTGTAGTTGCAAAAAAAAAAATTAATAAATCCAATTTAGATAACAAGATTTTAAACTTTCATATTAGATCTATTAAAGTCTAAATTACATCTATCAAATTCTAAACTAACTCTATCAAATTTCATACTAACCCAATTAAATTCCACAT
>BMAC01000367.1:638965-668041 GCA_014905375.1 Phtheirospermum japonicum
GTGCGATTGTCGTCCGATCCGATTTAATTACAGGTGGACACGAGCTACACCAAATTGAACCAGGAAAATATTACTATATATATAAAAATTAATATTAGTTAAAATCTTTACTGTATTACAGGGAAGTTAGAAGGAACAAGGAGGTGCATTCCTCTGTTTTCTTTCTTTCCTTCTCTGTTTTCTCTCTCTAAAAAATACTTTTTTTTGGCACGACATTTTCTCTTTCGTATTAGGCATGGGGTGTTTCCTCTGTTCTAGAGAATCGACTAGTAATAAGAAACAAGAGAGGAAGAGATTAAAAAACACCAGCGATAATCGTATTAGACATAACGATCATGTGAAAAACCAGCCAGGTATATACGATCGACCGTGTTTTACATAAAACAGCTTTGATTGTGTTCGTGAAATTCTGGGTTTTACCAGAGGATTTCATTGTTAATTATTTTTTCCTTGGCATTTTGGAATTTTGTCGAAAACATCATTTTATTGGCCCCTTTTGAATATGAATGCTAATGGATTGATTTTCTTGGGTCCTGATTTACATGTTGATTGGTGCAATTTTATTTATTTTTGGGTTTTCGTTTTTGTTGAATTAGTTTTATGATCTTATGTGAATATATAATAATAATTATTATTATTTTTCTATTAACGCACCCGTGCATGGTAGGATTACCAAATGGGAATGTGTGTTACTAGTTTCGTCAATCGGTTGTTTTATTTGATAGGAACAAAATAGTATTTTTTTTTAGCTGTATTATGCTAATTCTTTCAATTCCAGCTTGTGACGAAAATTTATTGAATAATCTGTTTATCATTTACGTTGCTTAGATACTGCAAAGGTTAGTCCGCCTAAATCCGTGAAGGAGGAGCCTCCAGTCGTGAATCAACCTGACACGAGCCCGTCTAATGGAGAGGCCGATGTCCCCGAAGCCCGAACATTTAAGTTCGACAGCTTAATTGCCGCCACCCAGAATTTTAAGTCGGAAAATTTCCTAGGAGCCGGTGGGTTCGGAGAAGTCTATAAAGGTCGCTTACCAGATACTGGAGAGGTCAGTTGTATTTATACCAGACGGTTAATATAATAATATGGTTTATTGCACTTGTGACTTTTTTTCTTGAGATATCAATGTTTGTTGGTATTGCGCAGATTGTGGCTGTCAAGCAACTCGATCGCAGCGGGTGTCAAGGGATTAGGGAGTTTATGGTTGAGGTTTTAACATTAAGTATGGCTAAACACTCTAATCTCGTTAAATTGATCGGTTATTGTGCCGAGGGCGATCAGAGGCTGTTAGTCTACGAGTACATGCCGTTAGGTTCTTTGGAAGAACATTTACATGGTATATACACATCATCGTCACTTGACTTTTTTTTTTTTAACTTTAATTTTTTTTGTAAACAATATAACTTGTTTGTGCAGGCCCTCGACCAAATAGAAAGATTCTTGATTGGAACACAAGGATGAAAATAGCAGCCGGGGCGGCACAAGGCTTAGAGTATTTGCACGACAAGATGAACAAACCAATTATATACCGCGATTTGAAGTGTTCGAACATTTTGTTAGGGGAGGGATATCATCCCAAACTATCCGATTTCGGGTTAGCCAAAGTGGGCCCTTCCGGAGACGAGACCCATGTTTCAACCAGGGTGATGGGCACGTACGGGTATTGCGCGCCCGATTACGCAATGACAGGTCAACTTACCTTCAAATCGGATATATATAGTTTCGGTGTTGTTCTTCTGGAGATTATCACGGGCCGGAGAGCCATTGACAATAGAAGAAATGGTTCGGAGTCAAATCTCGTCGCGTGGGTAAGCGTTTGCTATTTTCTACTATTTTATTGTTGATGATATTAAATTTGGCATTTAGCTCCTTTTGTACTGAATTTTAAGCGCCAGATAAAGATAACATTTTTAGCAGAGTGGTTGTTCTTGAATGTTCCATGTCCAACTTAGAATAAACCTTTTTTTCTTTTGGCATTTAAAGGGGGCCATCCAAAATGGATCCACTAATGTGCGCTGATGGGATAGTGGGGCCCAACGTTTGATTGCAATATTCTCTTACTTTTTAAAAAAAAAAAATTCTTCCTTTAGTTTTCAAAGTGGAAGTCGTTTTGTATAAGCACTTTCTATGAGAAATGATATAGAGATAGTGGTTCGAGCCTTTATTTGTTCATTTCCTCACTAACTTCCTTTTTGTACGTAAACATGTCTATATCATGCTGATTTGTTGATTTCCTGAAATGAAAGCTGAACACTTTAGATTGTCTTTATTTTTAGTTTTTGATCTTGTAATTTGCATGGTTCAGAAAACCGGCCTGGCCGGTTCAACCGGAACCAGCACCTTACCAGTCCGGTTCACCCCTCAAAGCTGGCTGTAAAAAAAAAAAACCGGTTGGACTGGCCAGATTTTACGTATTTTTAATATTTTTAATTCTTAATGTAACTTAATATATATTTAATACAAAAAACATATATTTAAATACTTAGCAAATGTACTAACTATTTTGTCAATTAATTTAGTCATTTACAATATTGATTTTTGGTGATTTTATATTTGTTTATTCTTAAAATATTATATAATTTTTAAAAATATAAATTAATTACCATCGGTTTGATGACCGGTCCGGTTTTCTGAACCTTGGTAACTTGTGGAGTTAATTGGCGTTAAAATTGGCAAACGAGAATTACTGTTCATCAAAAAATGATTTTGTTCTCCGTTATGTTAGTCGCCGTCTCACAGATCATCTTATGCATTATTTTTCTTGAATCTGAAAGCTTTTTCAAATGGTTAATTTATTTTCAGGCGAAACCGTTATTCAAGGACCGTAAAAAATTCCACCAAATGGCCGACCCTGCTCTAGAAGGCCAATATCCCGTTAGAGGCTTATACCAAGCTCTAGCAATAGCCGCGATGTGTGTCCAAGAGCAGCCTAGTATGCGGCCACTCATTGCTGACGTCGTGACAGCTTTTCATTATCTTGCTTCCCAGAAATACGATCCCAATGTCGACCCGATCCAACGACCAGGGAGGAGCCATGCCTCACTCAGATCTAAAAGCGATGGCGAAATGCAACATGTTACGGTCCAAACCAACCAGAGAACCGGGTAGACGGCTAATTTGAGCCGCTACGTTGGGTCGAGCCCCTCACATTAATGTGCCTGTGATCAGGTGCAGCTTTATAGAGTTTTTTTTTTCCTATTAAGCAATTAGTCGATTGCGCGCGGTTTAGATTCTTAGAGTTTATTATCCTCTTTTTCTATATGTAAAGGCCTTTTTTTGGTTTATAATGTCTCTTCTAAAATAATGCAACTGGTTTATAGAGATTGTAGTCTTGTTTCTATGAAACTGTTGTTTTTTTTTGTTGAAAGTGTAAGAGATTTGTTGCTGGATCATTTGTCCTTGTGTAAGCATATCCAAATTTGATATTGTTATTCTCCTCCTTTATTATTATTATTATTATTATTATTATTATTATTATTATTATTATTATTATTATTATTATTATTATTATTATTATATAAACTGGGTTTTAATAACCAGATTCATACTTTTGGTTTTGACTTGAATAGTGTGATTATGCTCTATTTGTTCTTGTTCTCGGTGTAGGTCTACAGTTCCAAGCAGAAGAGTTAATTACATAACTTACTCATAAAGTTTAGTCTAATCACAAAAAAGCCAGTGATATTTTAAAATTACAAAACCATTTATCGTTGGTTTCTATCCGTTGTGAATGTCTCAATACTAGTTTTGTGTGGGACTAAAATTTTGAATATCCAACTAATGTTTTACAATCTAATCCTACATTATACTATTTTATCACACGTATCACTATTTTTTTAAACCCATTGTCATTACATCTATATAATTTTTCCTTTTCATAATTTGACTACAAATAAACACACTTACGAACACAAAATGTTTTAATTTTCTGACCTCAACCTAAAGAGGGAGGTTGATACCACTTAGAGTTAAGTTCATGTGATAAAAATATAGGTAATACATCTGAATAATTAAATATTACTAAATATATTATAATAATATAATATCATCAATTTTTCAAATTTGATTGACATCTATATAGCATAATAATACAACACCATTAACATTTCACACTTGATTTGATATTTACAGTAAAAAGTAAAGGAAGTTGAATTCTACAACAAACAAAAATTCTTACTATTTAAAGAATTTTGATTTTAAATACCATAATTTAGAATTCCAACGAATACCAGTTCAAACAGATAGATTTTGGAAACCCAATTAGTCCATGAATCCACGCCCAAACTTGTGTCAACGAGCTCCAAACCGCCTACGAATCAAAGTCCGGTGTCCAGTGTTGTAGTCGGAAAGCTTCGGGAGTTAGCTAATGGCCGAAAATGCCGCCGCCAAACAACATCACTTTTGTAGTATCCTTTCCGTAATGATATGAGATGAAACGTTCAAATCTTCTTGCAGCTCAACTATAGAAAGTGGCTTGTTACCTTTGACATATAACGTGCGTCCGATAGGAATTTTTCACCGACTTCACATCGAGCTTCGTCGATTCATCCAAATATGGAGCGAAAAAAGGTTACCCTTGCGGACCGGAATCGAATTAGCAGTATCGTCGGCTTTTTAGAGTCTCCAATGGTTAGTGCCTGGCTAAAGGACTTCATAGAAGAGGGCTAAACACCAACCTTAAAATTAGGACCTTAAAATCAGAGATCAATGGTAATGGGATGAGCGCCGCTATGTCCGAGATTTTAAGGCCTGCTAGGGCTTGTGTCGCAACATTATGATTTGTTGGGAAGTTCACAATCGCATTATGATGGCCGACAGAGCTGTAGCAGCAACAACGATGGCACACCACTGATCTTCGGAAGGCAACAAAGAAGCTAGACTCTGGTCAATCGTTATATTGTGCATCAGGTGGACCATGATCAAGGTCCACCTTATTGATAGATATATCACTTAACAACTAAATGTACGTCAAATAACAAATAAATATAGATCAATATACATATCAAACCTACTATATACATTATGCTATATATAAATACATTAAATAACATATATATGTACATCGTCGTGGCCACGCGACTAAGTATAATGGTTAGAAAGAACATTCAACTATTGAGTTGATTTATTAATAGTTTAAATGTGAGGTGGTTACTTGTTAGTGGTGTGCATTGGTCGGTTCGGTCGATCAAGTTGAACGAATAAGAAAAGTCGAATTTGGTCTGTCGCTGAGACCAAACCATTCTGTAAAATCGATGCTTGACCGAATCAAAATATTTCGGTCGGTTTCGGGGCGAATTGAATTATATTTCTTCTTGCTAATTTTCTTAGAAAAATAAATAAAAAATATATATAATATAATTCGGTCGGTTTAGTTATATCGATTTTTTAGTTTTATAAATTTTAATCGAACGAATTAATAGAGTTTTGTATACTAACAATCGAAAACTAAACCGACGTTCGAAAATTGAACCAAATTGTACTATTCAATCGGTTTCTCGATCGATTCGATTTTTGGTCGAATTATGCATAACGTAATTAAGAGTTCAATAATGAATATGAAGTTAGTGTCTAGGAGATTCATTTGTTAATGACGAATTTAGGTCATTGAAAAACATGTATAGGTGGGGTTAGAAGAAGCGTTCAAAACCTGGCATACGAATCCACTTGACAAATGCATCTCTCAATCTCAAGGAACTACTTAAGCAAAAGCATTTAAGCACGTGCATAGCACGTGAGTAAGAGCTATGTATATCTTTTTCCGTTTCCCGCCTCAAACCAGCCTGCCTATCAACGAATAATCAAAAATTCAGAAGCCAAATGATCTCAACAAAAAATCTGCAACTAATAAACGATAAAATAAAATAAAATAAAACCCCTTTCTGTTTTCCTCTCCTGAATCAATTTAACGAACCCAGAATCAACAGGTTTCTAGCTTTAACGCCTCTCTAAAACTCTTTTCTAGAAACTCTCTCTCTAGAATGCAGAGACAAGCGAGCACCACCCGCGTTGTAGACCTACCGCAGATTTCGCTGCCGAAATCGATTTTCTCACCGTCTCCGAGAAGGAAAATGGAGGGCCCCACGTCCGATCTTCCGGTGTACAACAGCAAGAAAGAGATTTCAGGGTCCAATTTGAGGGGAAAACTGGTTCATCTTATTCCTCTACTGTTGCTGCTCTGTCTATTCATCTTATGGTGGTGTTCTTATCCCGGTACGTTTTTTTTTTGTTTTTTTTAAATCATGATTTCGAGAAGAAAATAAAACAATGTCTGATTCAATTTCCTTTTTTTTTGGGATTTTCCTGAGAATTAGTGCTCATGTAGATGTAGGGTTTTGTTTATTTCTTTGGCGAAGTGATAATCATGATAGATACACCTTTCTTTTTCTTGATGAAGTATAATTGAAGTTTGAAACTGTAATATGTATTAGTAATTTGTCTGATTATAGCAGATTTATGATTTGAATTGTTCTTGTTTGAACCAAATAGGACAAAAAAGGAAGAAAAAAAAAACCAGAGAGAGAGAGAGACATGTTTGTTATAATTAGCTCTATAGACTGCAAAAGTGAAGTTGCTTGTTTTGTAAATATTGATTCCTGAAATCAATGTCATGTTTGCAATGTTTGTTGTACTTCAGAAGTTTAGCCAAGAATTAGAATATCAGAATAATTTTGTATTTTGTATTTTGGATGTGAACTGAACACAGAGTCAACTAAGGGCCTTGTTTTCCTATTCGAATTTTTTTTTTTTAATGCAGTGTATTTGAAATTGTATTCCTACATTAATAATAATTTGGCTGAATGTAACTAGATAAAACATGTTCGTTATAATTAGATATATAGATTGCAGAATGAAGTTGCTCGTTTGGTTAATGTTGAGTTATTTTCTTTATCTGTTTGAACAGTTAACTTGGAGATGAAGAACGGACGTATCACAGCTGCTTATCGCGTGATGAAGCAGAATATACCCTTGGCATCGACCTCTCCGCCTTACACATCGATTTCCGAAATGCAGATGGTTGGCAATGATGGCATAGCTAAATGATCAAGAACGCAACGAGAAGCTGTATAGGTGGAATGAAGAACCTGTAAACAGTGAGGTTTCTAACACTGCTGAATTTCTGATGCTAGGGAAGAAAATATAGATATAGTAGTACAAAACTTGTTCCTGCTGTGATTTTTGATTTCATGAATGTCTTGTGGGCACATTTTGAATGTAAGTACTACTAAAACGGATCGCTGTGTTACATTTACAAACAAAATAAAACTATGAAAAAAATTCTAAGCCAAAAATTACAACTGAGTTCATGCTTTGGAATGAATGTAGCTGTTGCTGTGTAGAGTTAAAAAGGTTAAAACTGCATGTCTTTTGGTGCTTTGCTTATTCTTGTGAATTTGGTCCACCAAAATTGAGTACTTTCAATTCCGGGACGAACGAGGGACCTTAAAACTAAAACGAACAAAAATATTCTAACTACAATTCACTTATTTCGCCGGCTCTGCAATTTCCCACCCATAAGTACATAACTGTATCTCTGCTCGAAGGCAAAACTCTACAGCAGTCCCTCCTAGGTGCCTGCAATGTAGGTATAAAATTTGCTTAGTTGTGAAGTACCGAAACTCGATATGATGTTGAAATGTCATCAATTCCAACATTTTTCGTTGCTCGTGTTGAAAACCAGACGCAATATCTAAGAAATCACAAAACGACCCCCTAGGTTTAGTTTAATTAGCAACAACCCCAACTATCTTTTAAAAATTACAAAGTGCACCCTCAAGAGGGGTGATATTTGTAATTTTAAAAGATTTTTATTATTTTCCAAAATATTAATCAGACTGAACCTAAGGGGTTGTCTTTTGTAATTATCCCTTAAAAAAAAAAATAAAAAAAATTCAACTTACCCTCTCCCACCGGCTGCTGTCTGACCGTTTCAAGACGACGACAGAGTTGAGTTTCTCCGGCGAATTACTTTTCCACCGACAATACGGCTGCGCTTCTTTATGACGAGAGTAAACCCCGATTATTTGGTTCCTCTTCTCGTCGTATTTCACCGAGCTCAAGTAGAACAAGAATGGCTTCTGGCACGGGTGCCTCGCGACGGGCCTAGTGTTGAACGCGTACGCCGTGTAGTCCGCTCTCTTGTACCAGTTGAGAAATGTCCGCGTTGGCATTTCCAGCTCTCTCGGAGAGATGACACCCCGCATGACCTGGACCACGTAGCCCCACGACAACGAGATTGACCAGTACCGATGCTTGTCGTAGCAGAAGGACTGCTGGATTATGCTGGCCGAGTCGTGATCCACCGACTGAAACAGTCTCTTGAGCCCGTCGACCCTGCTAATGCCCGGGAATATTGGGTCCACCACGTCGAGGTGGTGGAGCGAGACTAGTGGGGTCACGGGGTGTGCTCCGAGAAGCCCTAAAAGGTTCCCGTACACGTCATACTGCGTTTCGAGTAAACAGAAATTAAATTATCTATGAGAATTATTTAAATCAATTATCTATGAGAAAATAAATAAAAAACTAATTAATTACCTGATGAAAACCGGTGTGTTTGGTGAGAGGCACTCCAAGCTCAGCCATGCAAGCTTGAATCCTATCGTCACTTCCGTACAACGCCGGGTACCGTTGGATGCACCGATCCTGCATCTTCTCGAGCTCTTTCGCCAGCGGGTAGCTTATCGCAAACCCGCCACCGCCGTACGCCATCGTGTACGAGAAGAGTATGTTCTGTATGTGGCTCTCGGACGAGCTCCCGATATAGTAATGCTGCTCGTGGTCGTATTTGGAGAGCACCCTCAGGAGATTCTCCACGATGAAGACCGTGTCGTCGTCCCCCATCACGAACCACCGCACGTCGCTCATCCCGAGCCTCAGCGTCTCGGAGATGATCCTCGAGATCCTCAGGGCCGACCGCTTGCCCTGTTTGTTCGTGTAGTCGAACTTCGAGGTGTCGCCCGAGATCCGTATCTCTGGCAGATTCTCCTTCTCGCTCGTGGTGACCTTGACGTTGTTGTCCAGCCAGACCACACCCCGGGTCTCGTTGGGCCGCCACCACAGCTTGATGTACTCTTTCCGTTGGGTCCACAGGCTCGACGAGGCGGCGATGCCGAAGACGACATGCTTGAGCTGCGTGGGTTCTTCTTGGTGATCGGGCGGGGATGGAGATGATGTTGTAATGGAGCAGTTTTCGGATTGTTGTTGTTGATCGGACAGGGGAGGAGGAGGGGGGGAGGGGTCGGTGGGGCCCACGGTGTCGAGATTTTCTTTGGAGGAGAGGGATGGGAGAGCAGAGCAATTGGGATTTTCGCTTTTGTTGAGGATGAGCTTGGAGGTGTAGAGGGAGTAGAAAACGAGGATGGTGATGAAGAAGGTGGTGATGGAGTTTCGGAGGCTGCTGAGGCCGACGGCGGGCCGGTGGAGCGAAGGGTTCATTTGGATAGTCGGAGAGAGAATGAGACCATGGGAGTGGAGGTTGCAGATGGAGAAGGAGAGAGAGAGAGAGTGATTCAATGGAGAGCAGATGCTATGGATCTTGTGGTGGAGAGTGGGAAATGTTTGTTGCTTTTTTTGGTTGTTGAGAATTGAACGAAGAGAGAGGCGGGAATGCCTCTTGGCTGTCACTACTTTGTCAAGGAAATTAGAAAAAAAACAAGGCCAAAATGCATTGGAATTATTATATATTATATTGTTTGTTTTATAGGAAGATATTTATTTACAGTTCACTAATAATACTCATGTATTAATAACCTCCTTGTAATAATGTTTTTTTGGTCCATCTAGTTTATAAAATTATTATTTTGATATAATATAAATTATAAAACAATTCAATTCATTTACTTGTTTTCATTGTATAAGTGTGCAATGATCTTTAGAAGAGACCATTATACATATATTGTTGCTGTGGGTGATTTTGAAGTTAATTATTCTTTATTTATTCAACTGCTTAATTTCACTTCAGTTATTAATTATTGCTCTTAGTCGCAAATTACTGGAGTTCACATTTAATTTGCGCACGCTATTAACTAAGGCCGAGCACTGGACTTGAAAATATCCGTGGACTTGAAAATATTCGAATCGTACCGAATTTCAAATTGAACCGTACCGGAACCGAAAAGTCTTCGTTGACCATTGATCAATCTCCGAACCGAACCGTCCCGAATTTTTTTTACGGGACGGATCTGGAGATTTTTTAATCCCTTTTAAAATTTTTGTACCGAACCGAAAACCGATACTAGAACTGATTTATAATTATATTAAATTAGTTATAAATCTCATTACATTCGATAGTTAATAAGTAAAATACTATTTTTTTTTTTATTAAGTTTGTATCTTAATTAATTATCAACTAACAAATAAAAGTTAAAAGTCACAATAATCTAGAGATTTTTATTTACGATTATAATTTAGGCGTAAAACGGAGATTTATCAAAAAATCGAAGTGAACCGTACTAGAACCGAAAAAGAATCGTTGACTTTGACTTTTTTTCGAACCGAACCGTATCAAAAAAATAATGGTACAGTTCTGAAGATTTCCAAATTCTCGAACTGAATCTCAGCCCTACTATTAACCCATGATTTGATGAGGTTCATTCGTAAGTTGCCATTCATATTATTACATTACAAATCTTCATGTTTGCCTTAGTTTTTCGAATTACTGTCAAGACCTTGGTTGACTCAAGTATAGGAGAGGCCTCACGTGGTGTTTTCTAACGTTTGTTCCTGCTGTTGACCACTTCAAATATTTATCAATTATTATTGGCTCTCGGGAGTTGGTTTTTGAGCTTAAAGAAGCTTTAATTAGCTGTTTTACATCACTTTGCAGCACTATTTTGGTGTCGTTTGTCACAACTCGGCCAAGAACTTTAGGTCACGCGTTTGTTTTGGGGTTTCACGGTGCAGCATTGGGCGGTTTGGAATAAAACACACACACAAAGTTCCAACATAAAAATCACACATATCTACATAATTTCTGATACAAACAGTAAACTATAAATCAACATTTTTTTAAAACTATTGCGCATTTCGTTTGCATGCGTTTCGAAACTACAACTTGCATTTGTGTTGTTAATGTATATGTTATACAGCTAGTCGTCCATTATTTGCATTTTGTGCCCCAGTGAAGAATGAATTTATATTGTGAATTATGTTAAAGAAATGTTTTCACCTTGTGCATTTTGCATCATGCATTATGTCACTACAATCTGCAAATGTCCAAGTTAGTGTGCAATTTACATAGTGTTTCTTCTAATTAGAGCATGCGAAAATTCGTTAATAAGCAATTGTGCAATTTAACACTTTCTATTTAAACGTTTAATTGGTATGACCTGTTAAAAAAAAAATACTCCCTCCGTCCCAAAATGATAGTCTTGCCATTAATTTCACATAAATTAAGAAGTGGTAATTTATATAGTTAATTCATTAATTTAGTTAGTGTTTTCCAATTATACCTTTCTTGAATTTATTAATGTCAGTTAATGCTTATAGAAATCAGTGTTGAAATTAGTATATTTGTTATTAGAATAGTAAGATTTTACATTGTAATCATCAATTTTCAATTTACCATGTAGAAAACTAGTATTTCAATAATATTAATTAAGTGTATGTGTGTAAATGAAAATTTAATGATATGTAAAATATAGTAACTGAACTATCTTTGTGGGACGGACGAAAATGAAATACTTGACTATCTTTATGGGATGGAGGGAGTATCATGCAATAACTAATAATCGTGCAAAATATTCATATTATCAACACATAAGTAATTATATTTAAACGTTTAATTAGCATGACTTTTTTATTTTTTTAAGTGAGTGACCCTTTGGTCAATAAAATATAAAAGAGAAAAAGTATTGCTGATCATAAAGATGATCAGCGAGCCAAACAAGACCAAAGTCGCAAATCGACTAACAAAAATAATCATAACACAAAAGAAGAGTCAATATCTAACATGAATAACTGAGTTAAATTCAGAGACACAACATCGTGTAGAAACCCTAACATGAAACTAGGGGTGAGTAGAAATACTGGGTACCTGGTCCCGGACCCGAAACCGCTTGGGACTCGCCGGATCCAATCCCAAAATCGGACTCGCTGATACCGGTTCTTGTTCCAAATTCTTGGAAATCGGTTATGATCGATTCCGGTTTTGGGTATTAGCTTTCGAGACCCGGTACCCAGTGGGTACCCGGTGGGACCGGTTCTGGAACTAGGTACCCGTCGGAATCGGTTCTTGAACTGGGTACCCAGTACTAAATCATTAATATAAAGTTAGACATTATAATATTTAAACCATTTTAGGTTAAAATATGCAATTGGACTAGTAATTAATAATTACGTAGGGAGTTAATGGCATGAAGTATACGTAATTTAGCTAATTTATTATTATAAACCTTAAAAAAGAAAAAATTTCAAACAAGGACCGGGTACCCGATTTGGAACCGGTTCCAAAAACTTTGGACCCGGTTGGTACCGGTTCTGGGACAGGTTCTCTTTTCTTGGACCTGATTTTGACCGGTTCCAATTCCAGTTCCAAGATAATTAACCGGGTACCCGGTTCCGCTCACCCCTACATGAAACTATACCAAGAATGCAAAGTCTGTCTCGAGAGAGAGCATCCGCAACCTCATTACCTTCGTGAAAAATATGCGACACTCGAAACTGAATCGCCAACTACCAGTAGGACCTATTTTTATGGTATACTCCATCTATTTTTGAATAATAATTCAAAAAAAATAAAAATAATAACATAAGAATTGATCAAGTTTTCCTTTCAATTAATACTATTCTTACTCCTAAGTCATTTCTCTCACACATAATTATCATACTAATCATTAGCATTATTTTCTTATACAATGATAATTTGGAAAGAAAGAAAAATAGTTTGAGAAAGGAGTGGATATAAAATAGGAAGAAATATATATATTTTCGACTCATTCACATCTAAGTAGATGAATGTTTGGAATCCATATTATGCAAGGAGACATAGGGTTACATTCTGAAGGTGCCTTCATTGGATCTCAATCCAAATCTTGATCTAGTTAAAAAAATAAATAATTTATTACAATATCAAATTTCTAAAAATATTATTATTTGGAAATCGATGGAGTATTCTATTCCATTTTGATAGCCCCATTCCTCAATTGACACAAATTAAGAAATATATTTAATATACATCGTAAAATCAAAACAGTAGATAATATTCGAAAACACTTCATTTTTAATCTATTAAGTCTGTCACTTTTCAGAAAATGTATGTGATATTGACCAATATCCAATCACGTCTTCTAAATTGATAAATAACGTCTTCTCTGCTGACATGACGTGACGTGACTTGAGAACTTCGAATGCACGTTCTACGTCTTTTCTGCATGATTCTGGTTCCATTGCAAATTTCCTTTTTTTGGGACCACGTAACTCATGATTTGTATTATACAAGGGTAGACCATTTTTCTTGTGATTTCTAATTTATTTCTAATTTAGTTTTTTTCCTCAAGTAATGTAATTGTCTTATATAAAAAAACTATATGCATAAAGGTAAGACATGAAAATAATAAAAAATATTATTAATATTAATTAACACTAATTTTCATAAACATATAAATAAAAAAATATTACTAATGTTAAATAATACTACTTTGCAATTTATAAAAAGGTGAAATATATTTTCATAACTATAAATTAATTTATTCCCAATAAATGTATTATCTAATGCAAAAAGATAAAACATATAAATCTCCTAACAAACAAAAATGAAATACATAACCACTTTGCAATTTTATGAAACATAAAAGTCTTAATTAAAAACAAATGAAAAGTAAAAGGAAGAAGAAGCAGATTTGCATTCACAACAGTACACACACGTTTTTTGGTGTGTAAGAAATTAAAAATTTGTATCGTTCGAAATATTTCTTGGTAGTGACATCAAATCCTAGGTATCAAGTACTTAACAAGTAAAAACAGATGTCCAGGGAAGTTTTAGTGTTCCAAAGTTCTTTTATTTTAAATTAATTTAAGCAAGAACTGATTAGTGATTGTTTCTATGTATTGCAGATGTAGTCATACGCGCCCGACTGGAAGGAAGGTTTCAAGATATTGGAAGATTCGGAATCCAGCAATATATATTTATATATAAGGAGCATCACGATCACAATTGGATTCGAAATGACCATCAACAAGGAAAGATCGTGTAGCGGTTGTGAAGTCAACAAAGAATCTAGGAATTCGAATTAAGCTTAAGGAAGGACTTTAGAATGAAACATAATTGCACAATGGTTTTATTTTCCTAAGGCGATTGATGTTTATCTGACCGCATCGCTTGACCCATGAAATAATCCATCACTAGAAAACCGTCTTATGCGATGTATATAAATAGTAGATAGGTTTTATTTTAAAAGTATTTCGAGTTTTGAACTTTTAGAGAACATAAGAATACTCGAATATTTATATTTTATATAGTTTAGGATTTTAGTATTATAGTGCATGTTTCGACATTAGCTATAATATTAAAACAATAGCTCATATACTTTTCATAAAAGCTATTAAGTATTATTATCTTATTAACCACAGAAGGGAGTTCTATAGTATCTGAAAATCCAAGGGAACTGGTCGTAAAAGTAGTAGAAGTAGTAATTACGCTGGTAAGTTAGGGAGAGTTCAATCTTGTAAGTCAAATTAGTTCGTGCATAATCACTATTTTAATGAAAAAGTTATGAAAAGAAGAGAGATTCTTCTTTTTATGTTTTTACATAAGATAATTAATTATCACATTTAATTTTAATAATCGTACAGTTTTATGGTGAATAGAGTGCAAGAGAACACTAACCCAAATTTGGGTTTGGATTAAATTTTATGTTGAAATAAACCAATACTGCAAATTTGAGAGTAGTACAATTGAAGATGGCCTTATAATCAGAACTGGTTGAACCAATCGATTGGTTCAATAATTAGCCAACGGGCTACAATTTATATATTGGGTGCTGAGTTTAATTTATGAATGATAATGTCATTTGGAAATAATAAAATAAAACATATTTAACTATAGCTCGGACCAATTAAACTACTTACTAATAACAAATTGAATAGCTTACTAATCTTAAGGTTGCACCCTAGTCAGGTCGGACTAACAGATTATTCGTTAGGCTAAATTTCATACTAATATATCATAAGTACAAAAGTCAATACATTATAATGAAAAACTAATACATCATAGTTCCAATACTTCATATTATAAAATCAATACATCATACACGGGTCAGAGATTTATGAAAAATCAATACTTTCAAGTAAATAACCAATATACCATAGTACAAAAACTAATATATTATAGTATCGAGTAGATGCCTAACGGGTCATGATCCGACAATTTGGCCTAACACAAGTGTTTGCCCTAATCTTAACTTTTAAAACATTGTTTCTAATTTTAATTAACATTCTTCGACATAATATCCCTGGACAGTCAAATATAGATATAAAAATGTTATTCATCTGCGCATAAAAAAATGTTAAAACAAAAAAGCACCATATGCATGCATTATCAATTGTTAAAATTAAATAAATAATACAAATATATTTAGAAATTGATAAAATGATACAAGTGTAATAATAATAATAAAAAAACAGATCGGAACACTTCTCATAACATCCCGTTAATAAAAATAAAGAGAAATAAAATTTTAAAAGCGGGACGCATTTGGCAAACGCGTCCCGAACTGTTTCAGTCGATTTTGGAAATTTTGGGGTCAAAATGAAAAAAAGATAATCAAAAGGAAACCGTACCCGACCAGGGATGGGGATATTCGACATGGTTCTCAGTGAACCTCCGTATTATCTAACAAGTCGAGTCTGTTGACACCATTGTCCCGTGGTCAATCTGTAAAAAACAAATAATTCTCATTTTGGGACGCTGGTGGCAACAGAGTCCCAGGTCAATTTAAAAAAAAACAAAACTTTGGGGGCTGGAATGTTGTTGCCACCAACACCCCGAGTGTTTTTGTAAAAAAAAAAGGGGGGGACGCTGATTTGTACATATTTGTATGTGATTTTCGTGTGATTCTCGTGTGTTTTTACTTTGCGTTTTGTGTGTTTTGTCGGGTTTTAGGTTTATATTCTTCTCATTTCTCTTCTTTTTAGTATTTTTCATTTCTTATATTATTTTATATTTTTCTCCTTTATTTTATAAGTAATAGCTTAATTATGTTTAATTTTCTCTTTCAGCATCGAGACGACGAAGATTGGATGAGTAATGTGCTGAGTTGACACTGGGTTACCCAGTGTCCGAGTCCTGACGACACTAGCTGTCGACGTCCGCAACACGCGCACGCATCATTCGACGCACCGTCGATGCTTGGTCGACGCACACTTGCAGTTGCGTCGATCCTGGATTGCGTCGATCGACGCACTGCCTGGTCGACACAAGCGCCTGCGCCCGCGTCAGTCGACGCACTGTCGATGCTCCAGCAGTTTGAGCAGTTATTTCGGGAAAATCTATAAAAGGCCGGTAGTTTTCTTCATTATAACGTGCTGGAACTTGGGGGGAAGATCCGAAATTGCAAAAAAACCTAGGTTCTTGCCACCTTTCAATTACACGCATGATTCGGGTTGAAGAGTCAAAGATTGCAAGTTCGAGTCGTCAATCCCTCGTTTGTTCTTCGTCTTTGTTTTACTTTCCGTATTTTCATTTTAGTTTCTTAGATTTTAGATGTTAGATAGATTAGTTTGTAGTATGTAGTTTAGTTGATGGTTTGAACATCGTTACCTTCTTGCTTTCAATTTGTATTTCGTAATCGTTTCTTTATGAATGCTCTCGTTAGATTAGTTGTTCGTTTTTAATATTGATCATGTGTATGCCTGCGTTGACGTTATGCTGTTGATCCTGATGATGCTTGTTGGCTAAATTTATCGGTCTAGTGTGCCTAGGGTTATTTAGAACCATCGGGATTGACAACCCCGATCGGGCAGATGATTCCGGCGCACTAGACCCTTGCTTTTATTAATCATTTTAAAGCTTTTAATTTTATTGCTCGTAGATGTTAGAGAACCTCAAACCAAATTGGATCGAGTGTTTAGTTTAGTTTATATTTCATTTCTATGTTCGTAAAATCAAATACCGGAATAGCTTCCGATTAGTCTTCTTTGTGATTCGACTCGAGTCCAACTTACCGCCTACAATTGCTCCGTTCTCTTGCGGACGAGCTTTTTATTTTTAAATAAAAAGTAGGTGTAAAAAGTTCGATTCAAAATTTGGCGCCGTTGCCGGGGAAGGCTAAAGGTCGTCGATTTTTGGTGTTTTCTTTTATTGACTTTTGTTCGTATTATTACTTATTTGTTTGTGTTAGTGTTCGTTTGTGATTTTTTATTTTTATTTATTTTTGTTCTTTCTGGTACGTTTAATCTTGGTTTTTGAGTGTTGTGCTTTGTAGCCACATTTTTGAAGACTCGAGATTATTTTGATTGAAGATGGCGGATTATCGAGCGAGTTCTCCATATGATAACTTTTACCCTCCACCTTTCGATGAAGATGTTTTTCCCAACGTCCGATTGGAGTGGATTTCGACCGGCCATTCCTTTGAGCCTTGAAATGCGGGAGTACGATCTTGATGAGTTCTACCTCGAGCAACTCCTGATTTTTCATGGACTACCAAGAGAAGACCCGCTGAACTTCATCCGAGAGTATAATACCATCACCCCGACGTTCCCTCTTCTCGGCCTGCCGATAGATCAAGTGAAGATGCGACTCTTTATCTTCACGCTAAAGGATTGGGCGAGAACATGGTTGCTAGATTTAGAGCCTGACTCCTTGAGATCGTGGGAGGAAATTTATGATCGGTTCATGGATACGTTCTACTTTCACCCATCCGAACTTCCGAATCACCAATGGGCCCCGCTTTCAATTTCCTACAATTCGGCCCACAATTACCCTTATGCCAATTGTTCCGATCCTAGTTTTGGTCATCACATCCCAACTGCATATCATGATTGAAGATATAATGATCCATATGCTCCTCATGAACTACATGCTTATAATCCGAGCTATGATTATTATCCCTTGTCTCCCTCGTGTATGGAATCAAGCTTAAACGTTTGTTTAGAAGGAATGTGTAAAGAGGAGGTTATTGAAGATCTGGTTGAATGTGACATATTTAAAGAGGAAGAAGAAGGGATTTTGCCGTTGGAGTGCCCGGAGTATGTTGGAGATTCGAGCCCTCTAGCTCTTGGTGAAGAAGGTGGAGTTATGGTGCCAATTTTGGAGGGTAGTGAGACTATTGAGTCACATTTTGAACCACCTTAAACTTTATTGAAATTTGATTTTGAGGTGGTAGATGAAATAGTCGAGAAGGTGTCCGATCACCCCATGATCCAATTGCCGTTTGACATATTCGAGGTGATCGATTACTCGCGGTTCCGACCTCCAAAGCCAGTTGGAGTGTTTTTCATATTGGGACGTGCTTTTTGTGCCCGCCTTGGTGATTATCATCGCCAATTCTTGCTCTTAGAGAATACCAAGACGTGGCACGATCGTCATTTATTTTTAGATCCGGGATGACATTGAATGGACGTCGTCAAGCTAAAGACGTTAATCAAGCACTTCTTGGGAGGCAACCCAAGCACTTTAACTTTATTTTTTTTTGTGTGTGTTTTTGTTTCTTGTTTCAGGTTCCCCTCGACTTTGAAACCCGTTAGATGATCTTGGATGCTCGACTCATCATCACCACATGCGCGACTTCAGGGACGTATCTCTCCTTCTTTTATCTTTCACCATACTTAGCTTAAATTTTCATATTATACAATGTGGACATTGTATGGTTTATGTGTGTGTGGGTGGGTGGGTGGGGGGGTCGGGGGTGGGGGTGTTCATCACCTTTTGTGTGTTTTCATCACCACAAGCTCTAAAACTGCGCCTCTCCTCTTTCTCTCGTCCGCCTTCATCTCTTTCTGTCTTTGTTACATTTTGGAAAAAAAAAAACCTCTGGCGACAAGCTCCAGGGCAGGGGGCAACTGCAAGCTCCAGGCGGCAAAGCGGATAGCTTGTGTTCACAAGGTAATTTCTAACCGAAACTTTTTATTTACTTTACAAAAATTAGTTATTTTATAAAACTTTAATTAATTGCTTTTAGAAATAATAATTTGTTGCTGATGAATGTATTATTTATTTACCATGAATTTGAGTTTAGTTGTTAATTGTTTTTATAAATATTGAGTTTATTTGTCTGTGAAATTTAGTTGTAAATATTTATGAAAATTAATTTGACTTGTTTGTGAGAAAAATATTAATTATGTGAAATTTTGAGTTTATTCGTTTTGTATTTAGTTGTTAATTATTTATGAATATTAATTTTATTTTTTTGTGAGGAAATTATTAATTATGTGAAGATTTTAATTTATTCGTTTTGTGTTTATTTATGAAGATTGATTTTATTTGTTTGTGAGAAAATTATTAATTACATAAAACTTTGAATTTATTTGTTAATTATTTATGAAAATTACTTTTATTTATTTGTGAGGAAATGTTAATATTATTCATTTTGTGTTTAGTTGTTAACTATTTATGAATATTGAATTTATTTATTTGTGAAAAAATTATAATTATGTGAAAATTTTAATTTATTTATTTTGTGTTTGTTTGTGAATTGTTAATTAATATTGGTTTATTTGTTTGTGAGAAAATCTTTAATTATGTGATACATATTTTTTGTTTTTGAAAAGATTATTAATCATGTGAAAATTTTATTAGTTATTTAAATCTCCATCCTTGTAATTCTTGGTTAATTTGTATATTTTAGAAGTAATCGCACATATGGCGATATTACTTTTGGTAATGATTATGACCTGTATACATCAATGCTACGAGATGATGGTGGATGAACTACTGTCGATTATCCAAAATTTATATCCTACCCATCATCCCCCACTTGTGGTCCCGAACTATACCGCTGATTACTTTGGACTGGATGAAGGTTACGATTCTGAAAAGAGTTTAAATGAATTAGATGATTGAGATGAAACAGACGAGGAGTTCTTTCAGTTGAGCAGTAGTATACCAAATGAAGATTATTTTGAACCTATCGTAGTTGAACGTGACTCTACAACCCATAAACGAGTGGATGGAGGATCAGAACTTTACAAAAACATACCATTTTGCGACTACAAAGGCATTCATATTAGTTTTATTAGTGTCCCTCAACATGACTACTACTACTACGACAAAGATGAAGGAATGTTGAGAAAAGGCATGATATTTATAGATAAAAAACAAATGATGTGGGCTTTTAAAGATCACTCTGTGCGTGTCGCCAAGTGTGCATATAGAGTGGAACTAAGCAACCCAAAACTTTGAAAAGTTGTTTGTATTATGAAACCACTTGGGAAGAATAATCTAGATATTCCGAATTCATCAACCAACGGCTCACCTGAATGCAAATGGTGTCTACGCGCTAGTTTCGTAAACGAAAGGGTGTTTGGGAAATCATAAGATTGGGTTCTGTGCAAAAATGTCTTGTATCTCTTACACGTAATGATCACCCCAATTTGTGTAAAAATATGATTGTTATGCTCATTACCACTCATGTCGAGAGAGATCCGTTTATAGTTCTTTGCATGTCCAGATTGTTGTGGAATAAAAATATGGTTATAAAGTACCATATCACAAGGCACGGTGAGGTTTGCGAAGGGATCGAGAAAATGTGTACTGGACGTGGGAGATGTCGGTCCAACATTACTAAAATACATGAAGGCCTTGCAGACGTACAACTGAGGGATTGTTGGGGAGTGGCTACATAAATCTTTAGGAGTACTAGGTGTGCATATGTTAAGATTTGTATTTTGGGCATTTAGACCATGTATCGATACTTTTAGATATTGTAGCAAAGTCATAGTGTTTATGGAACTTTTTTGGTTGGGAAGTATAAACACATGTTATTGATGACATGTACAATTGAGCAAACCAACAAGTCATTCCAGTAGCTTATGCATTTGTTGATTCAGAGAGTTATAACTCATGGCATTGATTCATTCACATGGTTGCAAAATATATTGTTCGTGATATAGAAGGGTTTATCTTATACCTGACCGACATGCTGGATGATTAACATGAATTTGTCTTGATTTTAGTTCGTTTTTATTATTGTTTTCGGTGAAAGCTGGATAGATTGAGCATATTTTCGTATTTTCTTATCTCCAACTTATTTTATCATATTTTAATTATAATTAATTAATTTTATATTTATTTTAGGTATTTTAGTTTTTACTTAGTCAAGGATGGACAAACGAGTAGAGTTTCAGCGAAAACGGGCCGCGATTTGAAGAATTAGAAGCTGCCGACTTTCTATAATGGTTATTCCATCTGGAACCGTTATAGTAGCCTCCAGACCAAGCCTGCCAACTGCTGCCCGCGTCGACCAGTTTACGTCGGTCTATGCAAGAACCGATGTCGATCGACGCACCTGCCCACAAAACTCTCTGTAGCGTCGACCAGTTCGCGTCGGTCGACGCAAGAACCGACGTCAATCGACGCCAACATGCTGAAATGCATTTTTTTAGGTTTTCTTGCTGCCCAAGACTTCCCACAACTATAAATACCCTATGTATTTCGGATTTTTAGATACACAATCATATTCATAGGGTTTGTAAGGCCTCTCAGGGGCTGACAACCCCAACGAGTGCCGTTTATTTTCTTAGTTACTTTTCATAATTCTTAATTTTAAATTCTTAGAATTTAGATTAGTTTACATTAACTTTTAGATAGTTTAGATTCAAGATTTCTTCACCAAAACGCTGCGGTTCGTCTTAGTTAATTAGTAAGTATTTATTTTCATCGCTCTTTAATTTAATTTGCATGCTTTCATGAGTTTAATTAATTTTCTTAAAATAATTATTGCTTCCATGACGAATTGATCTTGTGATTGTGTTGAAATTGGGATGATGATTTTGTTGATGTTAGTAGGCTAGATCTAATGGGTCTAGAGCCTAGATTCGTTGTGAACCATCAATTGGGTCTTCCCAAGAGATCGTGGAGACGAACCGAAGCTCTAGAACCCTAGTTTTCTTTAATTGTTTAAAAAATCAATTAATTAATTTTCTCTTAGAATAAATAATTTCTAGATCCAATTTCTCGTAGTTAAATTAATCTTAGATTTAGTTAGTTAATTCTTAGTTTAATTAATCTTAGATTTAGTTAATTAGTTCATAGCTTAGATAATTCTTAGAATTAATTAGTTTAATTAATCTTTAGATCTTAAAATCCTCAAACAAATTTTGGACCTTGTGTTATTTTTCTTTAATTTCTTCTTCGTGAAACGCAAACACAAAATAAACTTTCGAACCAGTTTTTCTCAAGAGATCGACTTGAGTCAACTTATCAACCTATACGCGATCCCGTACTCTTGAGGGCGAGCTTTTTAAAATTGAAAAATTTACTAAAAATAGGTACAAAAAGTTCGAATCACTGGACTACTTATTGCACTACAACAAGTTCCGACATTCCTGACACTTGTTGGATCCAACTATTTTTATTTACGACATGTCTCTTCTACCTTCAATAAGCATTTCAAGTACGTGAAATTGAAGGATATGTGTTTCAAAGTCGGAGTAGAACATAGAGTTTTAGTCTTTCATAAAATAATAGAGTGTATTAAAGTAATTGATCCATAAGAATTTGCATACTTGGATGACATTGATAAGAGTCAGTTGACACTGTGCCATGGCGGCGGCAATGGTGTGGGATCCTGACGACCAACATGTCTGAGAGCATCAATTGAGTAATGAAACATGTTAGACGGTCTCCAATAACTACTCTCATCCGAATCACATTTGCGCGAAATACACAAAATTTTTATAAATGCTTGGCCGATGCGACAAGAGTCGGTAACATGAAATAATTTTGGCCTGATAAAATATATAGTATATTAAGGTCAAGGCAGCATGCCGGGAGATCTTACCAAGTTACGGGATATAATTGGGCAGCATAAACAACTGAAGTTTCCACACGGGTCGATGGAGCAGTTCGTGCTCAAAACTTTTAAGTGTCTTTATCGAGTGCATAATGCTCTTGTGGTAGATGGTTGAATAGTGGTACTCCGTGCTCTCATGCAATCCGAGCATGCATCAACTTCAAATTGAATCCTGTAGTTTAAGTGCAAGATTATTATAGCACTGCTGTGTACCTACGTACATACTCTGTTGGGGCTTTTGAACCATTGCCCGGCGTGGAGGATTGAAATGAAGTAAGTCTTGAATTGGTTCATGATCCAGACACTAGGAGGCCAAGAACTGTTACACGACTCAGGAGCAATAGGATTCGCAACGAAATGGACCAACCACAAATACGCGTAAAATAATAATATCGTACGCAAGAGGTAGCAAACACATCACAAAGCGGTGGATGTTCTAGTTCCAGTCATTGATGTTAGATAAGACAATAATTTCTCCATTAGTCTGATATTGTAACTCGCTTTGCTTTTCTACTGACAGTCGTTTGATACTACTTGATGTTGTAATTCACATTGCTTTGTATATTAATAATTGATGTTGTATGAATTCATTAATTAATATTTATCTTTGAAAAGTAATGTTTGTTGTATGAATTAATTAATTAATATATATTCATGGAAAATAATATTTTTTTGTTGCATATAATTTATTATCAACAAAGTACTTATATCATGCAACTTTTCATCTGATATTGGTTTTGATCGTTTATATGTATTTATCTTGCGGATGACATCACCGCATGATGATCCTCTGTTGACCCAAAAATATTTACATCGATCGAACAATATTGCACGTGGTCAGATTGATGGGGTTCTTACGGTTAAGCATGCAACATCTTATATCTTTTGAGACTTTGGTGATGAGGACAACTATTTGCATCCTCGAGTTCCGTTAGTACTAGGTCGTTGGGGGGTTTTATAGGATCGCACCTTGTGGATCGATTAGCAGACTAGACAACCATTTGATAACAACATTGGTTGAGAGATGGCGCCGCGAGGCGCATACTTTTCATTTGTCCGTAGGAGAAGCGACAATCACTCTACAGATTGTTCCCATAATTTGGGGTCTTCCGGTCGTAGGTGCCTCGATGATAGGTAATGATGTTCAGTATATCAGTGAGTATTGGGCTCAGTATCTTATGCACTACATAGGTATACATGTTGACCGTGAGGACATAAGAGGTGAGACTTGTCTGAGGCTCTCGACATTGAGTGAGCATCTTGAAATCCACCAACCAATTGATGACACGCCGCAAGACGAGGTTGTGAAGTACGCGCATGGGATTGCATTACTATTACTTGGTTTTATGATGATACTCGGTACAACCAACAACTATGTGTGCATACTATACTTATGTCATTTCGTGGATGATGAGACGGCCTCAAGTATCAAATTGGGGTAGTGCTGCGCTTGCATGTTTATATCATGAGTTGTGTAACGTTGTGAACCTTGAGAGAGGAAGACGATTAGTGGTCCGCTAGATTTATTGCATATTTGTGCTTGGTCCCAAAATTCATCTGTTAGAACATAGTCTATATGGCCCATGCTCGATCTACATACCATGTACGTTATTGTCGAAAACGTCACATTGTCCGTACTGTCATATGGTGCTAAGTATAACATGTTATTACAATACTCGATACACATCCGTTATTAATAATTTTGTTTTAATATCTTGATTTGAATATTTATGTAGATGGATTGCACAATATAATCATACGCGGAGCGTTAGAAATACGTTAAGAGTATTTTGGGAGTCACTTGATCGGCTGCATGAATTACAGGTAGAGTACTAAATAAATTTTATTTATTTTATACGACGAAAATTGTTGATAATCATTGAAATGTGCAATAGATATAAGAATCCTTTAATATCAGTGCACCTAAAATATCTATATTGGGTCAAAGATATTTGAGTGAAAATTAGTCGAGCAAAATTGTAAATTTTGTGCTTTTACATTGCGTCTTATCTTTATCTATGAATTACTAGCGTTTAAAATCATGTAGTATTTGCCGATTATTCCTTTCACCAGTAAGGTTTTCAAGTATAATTATCGGCAATAACAATATCTCCCGCCCTTTATATATTTCCTAAACACTATTTTTAATGCCATAATTAATTATCTAATTCCCCACTCTCACTTTCCCCATTTTCCCCCAACAAAGAACTGATAATAATACCCACTTCAGAATCTCAGATCCAAAGGTCACTTCTTCTTCTTTCTTGGATTCCCCACATTTACTCAAAAACACCCACACGCAGACAAATACTGACACCCTCTACTGTGTGTGTATTTACAGCTTGCGTGCTTCATCAGTTTCCTTCTTCCCAATTCCCATTTCAATTGAATGGCCTCTGACAGCAACAACAACACCGGCCACCATAATTCTCTCTCATCATCAAGAAACCAACAACTCGTCTCCGCAATGATCAAGCAAGGCTTCATTTCCGACCCCTTTCTCTCTCCTTCCCGCCTCAACTCTCCCTCCCCCCCACCCAGCTTCCGGGCCCTGACCGGCCCGAATCAGAGCCCGACCCTCTTCGAGATGATGACCATCGAGCAGGCCCGCGAGCCCAAGCCCTCGCCCGAAGCCCACAGGAGACTCCAGGAAAGCGTTTCCGTCGTCCTGTCCAAAGCCCCGTTTCGGAATAGTGATCAATGGGGTGCGGGTGACGTCAGGCTGACGGTGGCGGCGAGGGCGGAGGTGGAGACGGCGGCGTTTCGGGTGTCGATGGACGTGCACCGGAGGGTTCTGGCCACGAAGAGCCGATTCTTCGCGGAGAAGCTCCGCCGGAGCGGGACCCACTCGGTCGAGATTCTTGATTGTGATGACGTGGCGGCTTACGTGGAGGCGGTGGTGCTCATGTACTTTGATGAGTTGAAGACCAAGCTGTTGGGTATGGAGGTCCCCAAGATCTTGACCCTCTTAGAGGTTTTTTTTATACTTCTAATAATATATGCTTCCATCTTTTTCGTTTTCTTTTACTTCTTTTTGTTTGTTTGTTTGCTTTTCCTTTTCTGTTGTGTCTTTTTGTTGCTGGTTATTTGGTGGTATGATCATGGTGGTTTTATGAACTGCCAAAGAAGATACTAATTTAGATTGTAATTTTGTTAATTTTTTCTGAAGTGTTTGAATTTTGTTTCTGTTTCAATTGTGTGATATTTGTTAAGCCTGTATCTACAAATAGAAAAAATCTAACTAAATTTTGCGTTAATTACATAAGTGGTTTAACTATAGTTAGCATATACATATGAAGTAGTGTTTATCCCGTCGACATAACTCAGCTTTGTATCACATGAAATTGCATCGTGCTCGCTTAATAAAATGAAAATCAAACTTAATTTGAAAATAGAGGCATAAGAGGGTTGTATGTGCATTTCTTGCCCAGAAAATCAATCTTTCTGTTTACTTCGCACTTGGGTTTAGAATAAGTAAAGTGAAATTTTCGGCACGTGCAGATATCTTCAGCCATTATGTTTGACGATGGGTTAAGGGCGTGTTTGGAATATCTCGAAGCCATACCTTGGTCCGAGGAAGAAGAAGAGAGCGTGGTTTATCATCTGAATCAACTTCAGCTCAACGGTTCAAAAACCGGCACCTTGCTTCAAAGAGTAATAGCCGATCCATCGACATCTTCAAGGGCCGACGAAATATTCCTAAAACTGTCATTAGGCGTATTGCAAGCCAAAGATGACAAAGCCCGTCGGGAAATAAAGTCATTAATAATCCGATTGCTCAAGGAGGATCAAGATAGTAGTAACAGTTTCCAGAATAAGCTCGATATCTCGCGAGACACACTTTATCAGCTCTGCCACAGATGTCTTAGCTCTCTCGTTCTGTGCCTATCTGGTGCCACGTGCTTAGATGAAAGCAGGCAGCAAGATCGAGGAGCTTTAATGGCTGAGATCGCTCGGGAAGCGGATAATATGCAGTGGATAGTCGGCATTTTAATCGACCGGAAAATGGGAGACGAGTTCGTGCAGCTGTGGGCCGAACAGAACGAGCTAGCGGAACTTCATTCGAAGATCCCGGTTATGTACCGGCACGAAATTAGCAAGATCACTGCCCAGGTGTGCGTCTATATCGGGAAAGGGCAGGTTTTGGTCCCGAAGGAGACGAGGTTCGCCTTGCTGGCGACTTGGTTGGAGGCGCTTTACGACGACTTTGGGTGGATGAGACGGGGCGGGAAATCGGTGGACAGGAAGGTTATTGAGGACGGTCTGAGTCAGACGATATTGACTCTGCCATTGAGTCAGCAGCAGTCAATTCTGCTTAAGTGGTTTGATAGGTTTGTTAACAGAGGCGATGATTGTCCGAATATTCAGAGGGCATTTGAGATTTGGTGGAGGAGGGCTTTTGTGAGAGGGTATGTGGCCGAGTCGCAGTTGCAGATAACTGTGTGTGATGTTCCGCAATGATATGGGGTGAGTTGGTTAATAATGTTCATGTCGTTGGTGTAAATAAAATATATTTTACGTTCCATCTGTTAATTTCAGTTTTTTGTTTGTCTGAGTTTTGGTTATAAGTAGCATCATAACAAATCATAAAAGTTGAGATTGTGACTATAGGCATGTTTTTTTTTGTTTTTTTTTGGTGTTAATTTTTTGACAATGTGGTTATGATTTGGTCCTTGTAAGCTAATGAGGACTTGTCGGAGATTTTCTAAATACTCTAGATGAAAATGTATTATCTTGACTGACGATCTCTTACTCAAAGCGTTGCTGAAAATGATATTTGAATAGGGTCCTACATGCATGGTCAGTTGTTATTGTTAAACCAAAAGCAGTGATGAGAGTGTTAATTCATCTGATTGTTGCATTGAAGGTTGGGTCTTTCACTGGGTGCTCGTTTGCTCTTATCTAGTGTTGGGGTGATCGTCGTGATATTCTGATCAGTCGATGGCTTGATGTTAGGGCTGTAAACGAGCCGAGTCGAGTCGAGTTTAGAGAATTTAAGCTTGCTCGTTTATTATCGAGCTCGAGCTCGAACTTTTTTTAACGAACATATCGATGGCTCGCGAGCTTTTTCGAGTTTAATCGAGGTTAAACGAGCTCAAAAGATATTAATTATTAATTAAATTATCTTTAATTTATTACCCAAAATAAAATAAAATATTTTTTAAAATATATAATACACCTACTAAGATACGTAAATAAATAGTTATATATATATTTCTATATTTTTCATATGAATAAGTATAAAAATTATAATTAAAACCAAATTATTAGTTTAATTTATACGAGTTTAATAACAAACTCACTCTAGAACTCACTAACGAACCCGCTCACGAGCTAACGAGCCGAATACCATGAATTTAGAGTTTGCTCGTTTATTAAACGAGCCTTTTTAAACGAGTTCGAGCGAGCTTTTATCGAGTCGGATAGCGAATAGCTCACAGACTGTTTGACTTATTTACACCCCTACTTGATGTCCACATTGAGTAGGAGTAACAATCTTGATAAAAATCACTTGTAGAGCATGACATTTGTGTGTGAAGTTAGGTTCACATGAAAACCCTGCACTAATGCTATATTACGTTATTGTAATTAGCACCGTTAAAACGGAGCAAAGTTGGCGGACCAGACTCCCAACCCATTAATACGGTTGTATTAGGGCCTTCTTTCCATCCCACTCCATTTGGCCTATCATATTGCGTTATTGTAATTAACATTGTTTGCAATAACACCGTGAAAAGGGGCAAAGCCCGTGGATCAGCCTGCTAACCCGTTCACACGAGCCGTTTGGCCCTCGAGCGACCCTGCGGACTAGCCCATTTTCTAATTATTATTTATTAGTGAGTTAAGCAATCTATATATATATCAAAGGAGAGGTTTGGAGAGAGAAAAAATGCCACGTAGGATTATTTTCTTTTTTTTAGTTATGTAGGAATTTTATTAACATAATTATGATAGATACCTTATTTAATATTATTATGATTTGGTTTCTTTTTTTAATTAAAAAGCCACCTTGTATTAATTTCCTCTTTTAATTATGTAGGAATCTTCTTAACATAATTAGAATAGATACTCTAATTAATATTAAAATAATAAGAATTAATATTATATATGTATACTTATATACATGGAATG
>BMAC01000367.1:668943-698465 GCA_014905375.1 Phtheirospermum japonicum
TATATATATTATATATATATATATATATAATCACTTATATGTTATTTTGATTTTCATTTTGAGTTATTTTTTAAATATTTTTTTTTTCATTTCGAATCCAACATATCAAATTCGTCACGTTTTCTCAAAAATAAATTGATCACTTTATTTAATTAAATTATACAAAAATTCAAAATACAATATAATTTGATATTACTTTTATTGTCTATCAACGTGTTGTTTATAAAATATTATTACGATTCAACACTTTTTTATTTGAGTTGATCTCATAAAATAATGTATTTTGTTAATATCTCAGAAACCGCGTAAACAAATACAAGTGCAAACCCAACACTAAGTGGAAATAAATACTATGACATCAACAACAATAGATTTGAAAAAGATCAACTAATTCGAAAATAAAAAAAAGGGAAGACCGCCTCTATAATTGATTCGTAAAAATATCAACTAATTGTCTATTAGTTGTTGGTGATATTGATCCACAAAGTGATAGCAAGAGAATTGCAGTAGAAAAGAGATTTGGTAATTTGAAACGTATCAACGAGTTGCATCCTTTGTATGTTACTCTACACTATCCATTACTATTTCCATGTGGCGAAAACAACCACAGGGAAGACATATCTTTTTCTGAACCTAAAAAACCTAAAGGTAAGGGTAAACAATATGTGATCCAAATTGAGTTCTTTTCTCACCGATTGCATGAAAGAGGCACGGAGGTACTCACTATTCTATATAGTCGGCGACTCATACAAAAATTCATAATTGATGCATATACAATTATTGAATATTCAAAATTATGGTACATTAGAATTCATCAAAAAAATTACGAAGTGAGATTTACAGTAGGATTGTTGATGTAGTGTTATGAGGTGAGGCAAATGGTTGGTACTCATGTTGTCTTACCCACGACATTTACTAGCGTTCACTAGAAGTCGTTTCACATAATTTTTTCTTATACTGAATTGTGTAGCTTATTTATATGCTAAATAGTGTAACCAATTTAGATCTATAAAGTATTTGTTTAAATAGGGTAATAAATATAACTATAGGTTCCCTATCAGAACAAATGTGAGGATGTAGAGGATAAAAATATTGATGAGATCAACATGTATTATGATTGTCATTACATTTTTTCACGTGAAGCGGCGTGGTGAATATTAGTTTATGAAATTCAGTATAAAACTCCACCTATCATGTGTTTGAGTTTTTATCTTACAGAAGAGCATAATGTATTGTATAATGATAATGATAATGAGTTTTTCTTATATTTAGTTTCCTAAAAAAAAAAATTTAGTACTCAAAAACAAAAGAATGGACACCTAGAAAAGTAGATTTGTTTTCATTAGTGCGAATTTACTATATTCCGCCAAAATTGATAAAGTAACGGATGCAATATATTTAACCAAGAGTGGTGTATTTTTCATCTATAGATACAAAGGATGCTTTTTACAACTGTTAAATCTAATAGTGGAAGTTTTCTTAATGTAATATATAATGACATAATTTTTCTTCTTCTTCGAAAGGAAGAAATGGGCATTCTAAATTTAGGGTTACTTTTAATATCCACTAAGATTTCGATCATTACTGGTACTCCACTTTCAAAATTAATGGTGGATGCGCATCTCATTATTTGGGACAAAACTCCAATGATGCATAACCATTATTTTGAAACTCTGGACAAAACGTTGAAAAACGTGTTGACATTGCAAAATAATTCTAATACACAGCTTCCATTCGGTAACAAAATAATAATTCTTGGTAGAGATTTTCATCAAATTTTGTCGGTTATTCCAAAAAGTACTAGACCAGACATAGTTCACACAGTGATCAAATATTCGCATTGATGGACTCATTACATAGTTTTGAAGTAGACCAAGAATGTGGTGCTGCAAAATCACAATGCAGATCCCAATTGTATCAAGTTAAAGAATGTTTTCAACTTGATAAATAGTATAGGAGATGTAATAGTTGGAGGACCAAATGATGGTATCGTTTAAATTGAAATCTAAGTTATTTATTATTGAAAGATGATGGAGACCATGTTCTGTCAACTGTGGCGAGCACATATCCACAATTTGAAAAAACTGCTGAATGTTTCGCTTATTTGGAGGGTCGGGCTATTCTTTCCCCAACACTTGATGTCGTTGATTTGATTAATAAATATATGATGTCATAAAATTAAAGGGGGAATGTGAAGTATATCTTAACTCTGATAATGAATGCAAATCTGACTCAAACATTGACATATTGTAGGACGTTTACTCACTAGAGTTTCTAAATACCATTAAATATTATGGATTGCCTCTATGAGTTAAAACTAAAAATTAGAATTCCACTCATGTTGTTGAGAAATATCGATCATTCCCTTGTGTTGTGTAATGTTAGTTGTTTACTTGACGGTCATATTGTATAGACCAATATTTCTCAAGGAAGCAATGCAAGTGAATTGTTGTTAATCCTTAGAATGACAGTCACACCATCCAATTCGAGGTTCCCTTTCAAGTTCCAACGATGACAATTTCCTCTGATCGTGTCATATGCTATGATGATCAAATAATTCAAGGACAATATCTCTCTCACGTTGGAATTTTCCTGAAGAAGCCTGTTTTCAGCCATGGTCAGTTATACGTTACTATATCAAGGGTGACCAATCGTATAGGTTTACAAATATTGATCGACGATGATGAGAATAAACATGTTAACAAAACTACAAATGTTGTGTATAAGGGAATTTATCATAATTTGTAAAGTATATTTCGTCTAATAACAATCCTTTTATGAATTAGGTTATATCATTTTGAATACTATTCGATCTTTAAATAATATTTAGATAATTTATATATAGGGAGCAATTATGGTAAAATCATCTTTGGTGTGAGAACCAGTGATGGTTATTAACGAAATATACATACATACAGAGAGATATATATAATTTAAGTATACATATATATAATTACTTATTTAAATATTTTAATACATTTTAAATAATTCTTTTTATTTTAAATAAAATAAAATAAAAAATTATCGTGCAACGCCACGGGTACAATACTAGTTGCATTATATAAAAAGAGGGTGAAACTCATTGTTTGTGTAATAAAAGAGGCCCAAATCAAAAACCAATTTTCAAAAGAGGGCCACACGGCCCAAAAAGGCACATATCAAAGCCGCTGCTCATCTTAAGGATACACCCTGAATCCGCACTCTCTCTCTCTCTCTCTTTTTTGCCTTAAAGGAACAGTAGCCCATTTTGTACATGGCTTACAAGGTTGGACCACGGATAGGGATATTAATCGGGCCAAGCCAATCTGTTTCGGTCCAGCTCACTCAGGCTGGATTTTTATCAGTCGAAAATTATCAAACCTAAAAGATAAATATGGACAGGTTTTACTAATAGATATCTTCTTTCAGTAATTTACCGGTGGAGTCCGTTTTATCCGAAATCGTAATCCATCCGTAATTACCTACAAATATTAACTTAGCCGGTCAACGAAATTACCTACAAAATTATATATTATTTTAATTTTTTTCTCGTTCTTTGTTTTTTATTGTATAAATATAATATTACTTTAATTAATATATATAATATATAAAAATATATTAATACACTTTAAATAATAATAATATATAATTATAATATAACTATTTGTGAATATAATTTATAACTTTAATCGATATATTTAAGAAATATATATATATAATATAAATATATTTTATTTATGAATATAATATTAATTTAAATAAATATTCATAATATAATTTTCAATACATAAAATATAATTATTATATACTTTTAAATAATAATATATCACTATAATATAATTATCTGTAAATACAATTTATAATCTTAAATGATATATCTTCCATATATATATATATATTAATGCAGAATCCTTCTATACTATGTGTCAGTTTCCAACGCTTTGTTAGCTTCGGAAAACACTCTCTGGTGCTTCGTTGTCACCGAACCTAATATCTACTCTAATTTATATATTATTATATTTTTTCTAACTTAATATTTTTCTTTTATTATATTTTACATAATTTAATATTTTTTAAATCATATTTTGCCTAATTCAATATCTTAATTTATTCTACTAATACATAAAATAAACAATTCATATATAATTAGAAAAAATCTATATAAGTTGAACTGGTTTTCATTTATAATAAAAATTAAAATAAATTTATTTTTAGAATCTCAAATATTCTATTTAAGAAAAGAATATGAGTTATATAAAATTATTTCAAAAGGTAAATAATGCATTAAGAATAACAGTAAAATCTATATGGAAAACTATTGTTATGCCAAAAAAGAAAAGAGAGAGAGAGAAACAACATAAAATAATAACAAATTATTATACCTAGAAAGATAAATATTAAAATATATTCTAAATCTCTTTATCTAATTCTAATATAATGCATTGATAAAGACATTATATATTTAAATGAACAAATTAGTGTTTTACACAGAAAAAAAAAAAGGAAACGAAAACTAATAATAAAGTAATATTGCATATACTATAAATTAGATATACGATACTTGGTAATAGAGTTATCAACGACTTATAAATCTTAATTTTTTATATCACAATTCACATGTGACACGCTTGTGTTGTGTGTTATCAATTTTCTACGGATTTCCTTTCAAGTTTATGATATTTTGCTATATCTTACAGGAAAATTCTACAATACCTTTACTTTACCATACCCATGTATTGTGAGTTAATCAATTATTGACACATCATCATCTTTAAGAATTAGGAATCTTTTTAAATAAATATATTGGTTAACAGGGTATAAGAATGGTACAGTTAATTGTACTGTAGAAGTTCCCTATCTTACAACTAATTTCTTGACTCCCGAGTAAATATCTCTCCTATATATTAATGCAGAATCCTCATATCCTACGTGTCAGCTCCCACGCTTTGTTAGTTTAAAAAAACCCGGGTGCTTCGGTGTCACCAAACCTAATATCTACCTAATTTAATATTTTTCTTTTATATATTTTTACCTAATTTAATAATTTTTTATTATTATATTTTTTATAATTTAATATTTTTATTTTATTATATGTTACCTAATTTAATATATTTTTTTTATCATATTTTGCCCAATTCAAATCTTACTTTTATTCTACTAATAAAAAAAACAAATAAGTCATATTTCATTAGAAAAAATCTATATGAGTTGAATTAATATTTATTTATAATAAAAGTTGAAATAATTTATTTTTAAAATTCTAAATATTCTATTTAAGAAAAATACAAGTTATATAAGATTATTACATAAGGAAAATAAATATAGAATATGTACTTAAATTTGGATATTTAATTCTATTATAATTCATTGAGAATAACATAAAAAATCTATATGAAAAATAATTATTACGCCAAAGAAAAATAAAAAGAGAAACAACAACAACAACAACAACAACAACAACAAAAAACAATAATAAATTATTACACTTACAAAAATAAATATTAAATATATTCTAAATCTCCATATCTAATTTCAATATAATGCATTGACAAAACACATTATATATATATATATATATATATATATATATATATATATATATATATATATGCATGAACAAATTAATATCTTACGCACAAAAAACAAAGAACTACAAGTTAGATATACAATTTTTTTAATAGAATTATCAGTACCTTATAGATTTTAATTTTTTATATCACATATTCACATGCGACACGCGGGTGTTGTATATATTACATATTTGCAAAATCAATTTTATACGGGTTTCTTTTCAAGTTTATTTTATTTTTCTATATCTTAAAACTAATTTCGTGACTCACGAGTAAAAATACTAATAAATTATTTGCTGTTAAAAAATAGTCCTACTGTAATTGAAACAAATAATATTCCGATTTGTGTGTAAAAATTATTTATTGTTAAAAAATCTTTGTGTAAATAAAAAAAATAATGTTACGATTTGTGTGTACTATTTTTAATATTATTTTTTTAATATTTTTGATGAGTGTTACTCTTTTTCAAAACACGCATAACACACGTGTGTTAAACTAGTTTAATAAATATAAAAAAAGCAAAGTAGCATACCTCTATCTTGCCCCAGCGGGGGCTGGACCGGTTGGAGGTTGGGTTGGTGCCGGTTGGGTTGGAAGGCCTTCGTCGGCCATGGATATTAAATTCCGTAGATACTTTGTGTTACTGGTGAGGTTTTTATTGACAGATGAAATATGTTAGTTATTCTATCGACAACCCTCTTCCCAACAGATTTTCGGCCTTTTATCCATCGATAATTTACACTTTTTTGTAGTGTTCGATTTTCGAGCTAGTCATCATGTTGACAAGTTTACAAAAAATAAAAATTAATTTGTAAAAGTTATCTATTAATTGTTTCTTAAAATTTCTAATTTGGATAAACAAATACTAAGCTATAAACATAAAAAATATTATTTGACTCGACAAAATAAATATTATTTAAATGAACATATGCAAGTTCAAGTTTCAAATTTTAACTAACATAGCTTATCACTAATTAATCGAATAAATTCTTTAAATTCAATACGAATGTATATTTCAAGCCCTTAAAGTAAACTTTATAAGACATGAAATGCTGAACAATGTAAACACTACAAAAAAATTTGAATATTCTGACGGCCAAATCCATCAGAAATCCGTCAGTATATTGAATACTGACAGCCTCCTGACGGATATTGGCTGTCAGCATTATCGTGGTCAGGATTGTGGTATGCTGACGGGAAAATTTTTCCGCCAGAACTGCTTACGGCTTTCTTGATGGCCAACCCCGCCAGTAAATGGCCGTCAGTATTCCTGGCGGGACTGGCCGCCAGAAATATTTGATGCCATCCTGACGGGTATTTGGTCGTCATTATTGCCTGCAGGTAAAGGCCGTCAGAAAATTTTGAAATATACCGACGGCCTACCCGTCAATAGGTCGTTATTAGGGGAATGAAAATATTATTAAATCTTCTGATATATTAATTAATAATTAAATTAAAAAAATAATAAACAAATAAAATTTTAGATAATCCAAAATAAATTATTCACTAATCAAAAATTAAAATAAATTATCCAACATTTAAAAATCAATTCATCCATCGAATGTATAAAAAAACCCCGAATTACCCATCCATCTAACTATCACCACCATCGAATGCCAGATCAGGGGGAGGTTGAGAAGGCTGACGAGACATGGCCAGGGCAACAACGGCTTCAATCAGCTGACGGAGCGCCAACTGGGAACGCTCTTGCTTCTCGCGGATCAACCGCTGAATCTCCAGTGCCTGGTTCTGGTGGATCCGCTGAATCTCCTGGTTAGCTAGATCAAGCTGCGTCTGCTGGGACTGGAGCTGCGTCTGAAACTGGCGAATATCCGCAGTGGAGGCGGAAGAAGTACTGCAGCCCTTCTGAGTCTTCCCGAAGCATCTAAGGCCATAGCGTCGACCCTTCTTATTCCCGATAACCTGTAGATAGACCTCGTTCGGGTCTACCTGAGTGCTTCTATCATCAGACGACGCAGCACGCCTCTCCTCCAAAGCCCTCTCATAGTCCTCCTTATATCAAAATTTTCAGCTATTATTACTAAACAACTTTTATCATATTTTATACTAAATAACTCAAATATATATAATATATAAACTTACAGCTATCCTCTGGGTTTTGGGATCCGTAAATGTGCCGTTGGGATTTCGATGATACTTCAGGAGAAGGTCGTATTTACTGGATTGCGTACCCGTCTGAGCAGCCTGTATATAAAGATACATTTACAATATTTAATATAATGAATTAATTAAGATATAAAATTATACATGTTCAATAATATAATTAATTACTTAAAATATAAAATTATTATCGACTTACAATCTCGGCGGCCTGTCGATTTGCCGGCTTAGACTCGCCTCGGTGCTTCGCTATACCAGTCGAAGGGCCTCCGGGCTCCCTCAATCTGTTGCGCCTGGCCTTCTCGACTTCTCTACCTCCTCAGGCCAATCAAACTCCACCAGCCATCTATTCCAGGTCGTCTTCCCTACGCAGGAAGGTATCGTCCCAGCCAGTCGATATGCCTTCCTCCACTCGTATATACGACTCGTATAAGAATCTCGCATTGCTATATAAAATGTCGTCTTGATGGCATTCTCATCGTATATACCTCTGTCCCACAACTGAAAGTTCTGTTTTTTAGATACATCGTACGAGAGACCACCGTCGGACCACAACTGCTCAGCTCCTCAATCAACGGCTGTAGAAAAACATCTAACTTATCTTTAGGGTTCTGTGGGCCCGAGACGAGAACACTGAGAAATATGTACTGCTCTTTCATGCACATTCAGGGAGGCAAATTGTATGGTGTGACAATCACCGGCTAAGGCGAGTATTGTTTTCTAAAACTTCCAAAAGGTTGAAATCCGTCTGTACATAGACCCAATCTTACATTTTGAGTTCCAGCGGTGAACTCTGTATGAGTTTGATCGAAGTGCCTCTAAGCCTCAGAATCTGATGGGTGACGCATGATACCATCCTCTACCGTATGTTCTGCATATCACCGCATATCTTTTGCTGTTGTTTTAGATGCGTACAACCTCTGTAGGTGGCCCGTTAGAGGAAAGTAAAACATCCTCTTGTACGGAACTAAGTTGGACTTGCACCGTTTAGCTTGTCCCTTCTTCGCGGGTTTGAACCATGGATGATCACAAAACTTTCACTTATCCAGATTCAAATCATCCTTCCAATAAATCATGCAGCTCTTTACGCAACAATCTATCTTCTCTACCGGTAACCCCATACCTCTCAACAACTTCTTAATTTCATAGAAATTATCTGCAACATTGTTGTCTTCTGGCACGATCTCTTTGATTAAATAAATAAATTGATCGTAACATTTCTGAGAAATGCCATGCTCAGATTTCAAATTCATAAGACGGGCAACTAAAGACAACCGATTGTGTTTCTCGCAACCGGGATATAGAGTTTTTTTTTTGCAACTTTCAGAATATCGAAAAATTTCTTCGCCTCGAGATTAGGTGATTCATCCAACTCAATATCATTTATATCAAAATTGGGACCGACAACATCTTGCACCATATTGACGTATGCATTTGATGACGATCCCCCGACTTCAATATCAACAAGCGACGAGATGATATCTGTTTCCCGGTGATGAGTCCAAATGTAGTAATCAGCAATGAATCCTTTGGTACCGAGGTGACACTTTATCTCATCGATAGACCTAAAACTAGAGTTCCTACACTTAGTTCGTGGGCAAGGGCATTTTAGTTTATCACCGTCCCTCTATGTAGAATCATGCGTGAGTGCAAATTGTACAAAACTATCTACACCGGTCACGAATGTCGGATTTAGAAATCCGAAAATATTTCATTTGTACATCCAACTACGATCAACAGCCATCCTAAGATTTTTGAGTGTTATTCTTGATTCTAGAATCAATGGCCGAAAAAGAACATAGCGAAATTTCGGTAGCATTACGAGAAGAATGAGTAATTCGAGTTATAATTGGTAAGGCTTCTATCCCATTCAAGAACGTGACATTTAGTAGTATGTATTATCTTCAAATATGCATTTTTCTTAGATTCAAAATTTCGGCAGCATCTCCCCTTAGTTCTCGAAGTACACGTATATTTTAGTGAACCCGAGAACAATTAGAGAGATGTAGAAATCAAAATCTAAAATCTAAAAAAAAAAAAACATACACATAAGATAACCATACTACAAGTCACATTCTCAAACTGTCCAAAACTGGGACAACTCGAAATTTAGTATCAAACTCTATATTTGATACTAAATCTCAAACGGGTTTAAGGAATATTGGAATAATTCGAAATCTAATTTCAAAATCTTCTATTTGATATTAATTCTCAAATGAGTGATATATATATAATTGATTCTCCACAACAATATGAATTGCGTCACTTCGCCAAGGTTTCAAATAAGCAATTACCACCGTCACATTTTTAAGAAATATTTTTGAAATTTAAATAAAATCACGCGACACCCTATCACGTTTTTTGAATTTTTTTTGAAAACTCGCTATTGGAAGGACAACACCTCCCGGCCGGCGCCATAACCCACGTCAACATCCGACGCTATACAACCAACAATACCAATGACAATAATATATATAAACAAAATCAAACCCCGACCGATCACCACGGCCTCCCATGCATGAACAATATATATACAATATAATGGGTGCATACATATATCACAATATTATTTGCCCCTAAAATTTATCTAAACTTGAAAGCAGACCCTAACAATCTAAGTTAATACAATGAAACCGTATTTTCCTAATTATTTACTAAATTAACCCATAACTATCTAATTATATACTTTGTGTACGTATTTTCCAAAAAATTTACCAGTTTAACCCTCATTTCAAAATTATTTACGATAAATTTATTTATTTTAAAGTTATTTTAAGAACTATAAATTCATTTTCAAATTTAAATCAAAATAGAATGATTAACTAAAATTTATATTAAAATTATTTAAATCTCAAATTTGATTTTAAAAAAAAAGATTTTTATTTAAAAAAATACAGATTTTTATTTTAAAGAAAACAGTCTTTTATTTAAAAAAAACAGATTTTTATTTAAGAAAAAAAGAAATTAATTTTATATTTGCTAAATTAACGTATATTCTATCAAATGGATATATTGTAGGTTTATTCAATTAATAATTAATTCATAATAATTAAAAAATAATAACAATTAACAAACATCAAAAAATATTAACAATTAATTCATAGTAATTAAAAAAAATTATAATAATAAAACATAAATGTCCACACTTATATAAAAAAATAAATAATTAACCTTAAATAATCCTAATTGATAATTAAAAACTAATTAAATCTTAATTAGAAATGAAACTGAATTGCAAATTAATTCAATAATTAACCTTAACACTAATGTAATTTTAATTAACCTTGAATTATCACAATTATATAAAATAAATAAATAATTAACATTAAATAACCACAAACAATTACATAAAATAAATAAGAAAAATCAAAAAAACTTTTACCTTGAAGAAGGCTGGCGGTGGAGGCGGAGCAGCGGCGGAGGCGGCGACGTCGGCTTCAGGCGGCGGAGGCTGCGACGTCGGCTTCAGGCACGTGGTGGTGGGTGACGGCGACGGAGGGCACGCATGGTGGTGGTCGACGGCGGTGAGGGGGGCTGCGGTTTGGAGTTTTTTTTTACCTTGTTTGACAGAATGAGGTGGGGAAGGAGGGGGCCGAAATATTAAGTTTAGAATTCTGACGGGCAAGGCCGTCAGGATTCTCGATACTTAAACGCTGACAGGCATGACCGTCAACGTATATATTTTTGTTTTTTTTTTTAAATCAAAAATTATATAATGACGGGTGTGCCCGTCAGGATAATTACGCGGGATAGTTTCCCGCTCTATCCCTGAGGGGATGCTGACGGGTTTAATTACTGACGGCCAAGGCCGTCAGCAAACCCGGCAGCATAGTTTTCCGACAGTAAATCCATTAGCATTTCTGATTGCTCTTTGGCCATCAGTATAGCCGGTTTTTTCTTTTTTTAGTGAAATGATAACATATATACTTGTGTTTTAATACTTCAAAAGATTAAAATGCAATCAAAGCTTGCACTCTTTTAGGAATGACTTTATTTTTGTATTTGATCATTACATGAGTTCCAATAATAAGGTTAAATTTTAATAGAGGGGTGTTAAGTCAATATATTGGGTGTGGTGCCAGCCCACTCGGGTTGTTGGGCTACTCGATTTGAGCAAATTCGGGGTACATTTTTGTTTGAGTTAAAAATCTTCAACCTTAACGCTACTTTCTTCTCGGATTATGGCTGGATTGACATCCCTAGCCATGGACCGTGGGTTTCCCAGCCCGTGAAAAACGGGTCTGGCCCATTATCCGTTTGAGTGCAGTTCGTGGCTAGGTGGAGCAGGTTAAAATCCATTTGACAGTGGTAATTGTATGCTGTTTTCATCCATGTACGATATGAATCAAAATCAAGGAACTAAACCTAGACACGATATTATAACATATTATATGTACTGTTATTTTTACTAATGTACATGACTGAAACAAAAGCACTGCATATAACATTATATAACATATTGCAAGGTTCGCAAGACATGGCTTGGTATTTTTTCTAATTATATATGACCCTAAAATGCAACCCCAATATCCTTGGAGTGGTGACAAGATGGTACCAGTAAATATGGAAGTATCATTTACTTTTCAATAAGTTATTAAATTTGCGCAATTTAACTCAATTATCGCCGAACTGAATTTTTGACGGAATTTGTCATATGACTAACACATGACCTATTAATTTGGGGGATTTTGAAGATTGCGGCCAACTCTAAAGAAGATTGTGAGGGGGCTAAAATGCAAAAACACACATGTTTGGAGTGTGGGCAAGATAGCAGTAGTAACTAAAGTGACATGACAAAAATAATAAAAATAAAATAAAATTTGCTTTAACAATGTAAAATTATTTTAAACTTAAAAAATAATATATAATTATAAAATAAAAAACAACTTTGGAAAAATATTTTACAAAATCTAAAATTATTAAACACGCGCACACATGCACACTTACACATATAATATAAAATTAAAAGATATTTGGAAAAAGATTTTATAAATTTTGAAATTGTAAATAAAGAATCTGAAAATGCCTAATTTTAAGTATGTAAAAAAGAAATTGAACATTTTTTTTTAAAAGTAAGTTATAAATATGATAAAATTAATGTAAAAGTAAAAATACATGAAAAATATTTATAAATACTTAAATCTCTCTAAAAATAAAAAAAAATTAAACTCAAAAATATAAAATATTGAGAATCTGATAAGTGATTACGAAATATCTGTTTCTCTTTAAAACAATATGACTGATAAAAGTAATTATTATCATTCTAAGATAATGTTACTTCTTCAAATGATTTCTTTTCATTTTTCTTACACTAACTTTCAGATATTTCCGATTTATTGTCGAATTATTTTTTCTTTTTTGTTAAATACGTACAAACGCTTTATCTATCTATCTATGTGTGTGTATTGCATATTCAAAATAATTCCAAATTTGGAAAAATATTTTTCCAATTTTCTTTTAATTTTTAAAATAAATTCACATTGGTAATGCAAATTTTATATTATTCTTATACACTTTTATTTATTTTTGTCACATCATTATAGTTATTGTTACTATCTTGCCACCATACCTAACATGTTTGGGGTATTTTACTTTTGACTCCCCCCAAAAATCAAAATTAGTCAATTTAGCTAGAATTGAAAAAAAACAACCCCAAATTAAGGGGGCATGTGCTAGTCACATGACAAATTTTGGTGAAAATTCAAAATTTCATAAATAAAAACATGTTGGAGGATAAATGGCATATTTCATAGTTACTGATACCATTTTGGCACCACCCCAAGGATATCGGGGCATTTCTCATTTAGCCAATAGAAAATAAAAAAAATAAAATAAAAAATAAAGGTTAGCAAATTTAGAATAATAAAGTAAGAGAGAGAAACTCTGTAAAAGATCTGAGCTCAAATTCTAACCGACTTAAAACTCAAAAATATTATAATTTCTCATTAGCCTTTTCCGTTTTACTTTCTTATGTGTTCATTAGCTAGCGGAAAAGGAGACCAGTTCGGAGATGCTGTAGGTAGACAGTCGGTCAAGACAAGATTGTTACACTATAATCTTATTTTTTATCGAATCTAATGTAGAGCAACTTTTCCATCTGGACTATAATGCGATAGTCATCATCGTGCCAATATTAGGCATTTTGTTACACCAAGTGATGCTGGACTCGGGGGTCTATGCCAACCTATTTTATTCGCACACATTGAGGAGGATGAAGGTGCTAGTGGAGTACATCAATAACAGGGAAAGAATCGGTGGGATCGACGACAATAACGTTATTCCACTTGTCGGCAAACTCTGTACGAGGGTCGTCAACAAAACCTTGATCAACATTTTCAAAACATAGACGCCCACAATGAGTACAATGCCCTGACTGGTAGAACAATATACTATAAGTTCATCGTATCGATCTACTATTACTACCTGAAACTTCCCATTGAAGATGGAGAAAGCGTAAACCATGTTAAACAATGGGCGGCATGAGAGTGCTTTTAATGGTGAAACTTAAAGATATAAACATTATGGAGTCGTCCAGGGAGGGCATGTAGCCAACAAATGAGCCTGATTAGGACAGTGGTCACTGATCGCACGTCGTTACACGATAAGTTTTAAATTTTTACTTTTCCTCAACTTTCCTCCACTAACTAGTAGAAGCGGTAAGCAACGGTCGATCCCACGAGAAGTGTGGATTAATTTTTGATTATTCATATTTAGTTAAAATAATAAAAGGGGGTAAAAGGTGATGAACTAACTAATGGGAACTAACTAAACAAATAAATAAATAAAGAAAACCAAAGTAATTAAACTCAACCAAACGAAACGCGTACGAGAAATTAATATGAGATTAATAACAATGAGAAAACTCCAGTCCAAGTTCAGTTTCTGCCCTCGATCAATTCATCTAATCAATTGTACTATTATAATTCACTTTTCATATGAAACTACTAGTCCCAAATAGCGATAATCTCTGTTACTCGAATTTACCCTTATCGAATATCTAATCGAAACAAACTCTTCGATCAAACCTAATTAATGGATAACCTAAAATAAGCTTTCTAGATTTAATCCAATAAAAGCATTAGATGCTAGGAAAATAGGCTAATCTAATCAATAAACTCATAAGATCGGTTTATTTAACTGAAGTTGTGTTATCCCTAATATTAATAAACTCATAAGCTCGGTTTATTTAATTTATGTTGTGTTATCCCTAATAGTGCACAACCATTTGTTGCTACAAGTGAAATAGAAACGAAAACAATTACGAATTGTATCCATATTTCTAGCAATTGACATCTAACCCTAATCTAGGTGATCAATCTAAATTAGAAATTAAAAAAACATGATAAGAAAATAAAATAACAAAGATAATTTCATACGAAGAACAAAATAAATATTATGAATAATTAGAACATAATCAAACGATAGGTTAAACATCACAAGGACCAGAATTAATTAAAAAACACTCACATGGTGTTCATAATATTATAAAACAGAAATAAAATATAATTCATTGTTTCTTTGTATGAAGGGAAAGGATAAATAGGATCCAACCGCTGACACCAACTTGTTGCCGTGTTTGTGATGAAGACCAAAACTAGTCTCGTGTGTCTTTTTCCTTTTAATTAGTTGCTAAGGAAAATCCTCCAATAAAAAGGCTGCTCCTACACCTAAAAGTCGGCTGCCTCCTTTTTAACTCTCTAAACCAAATGAGTTACTGATCGAAGAATTCTTAGCACTCTAAGAAATCTTCTCCACAATAGTACGGAGTCGATTGTAGAGCGGTAAGCTTTCCCGAGTCGTGTCTCTCGAGGATAGATATAATCGGCGTCGGTGTTTTAGTTAATCTCTCGTTAATCTTAATTACACTAATCTACACTAGAAAGCATTAAGTCATTGGTTTGGTTTGAGTTTTATGCTAAAGCTTGAATTTAAAATGAGACTTTAATTAAAAGGGATTTAAATAAAAAGAGTGTTTAGGGTGTTCGGTTCGTCTCCACGATTAATCGGTTTTCGCCGAGCACTTAATCCACAATTCAGGGTTGTCAATCCCAAATGTCGATCAAGCATTGAGGTCGTCAATCCCAATTCTCGACTAGCACCGATTAATGGTTCTAAACGAACCTAAACCCTAAACCCGTAATTACTAAACTAGTTGCATCAAATTAAGCTCACAATTAAAAGGGAATTCATGGAGGGAAAAATCAATCTTTTGAAATGAAATAGTCAAAGAGCATTAAATTGAACAAGACAAATTACCAAAGAAGAAAAACTCATACATCTTTCAAGAACTAAAAGTTTGTCTAACTAAAAGAGGTAAAAAGCTTGAAAAGAGCATTAATGGAGTTTTTGCAAGAACATGAGCAAACTAAAATCTAGAAAGGAGAAATTGAAGCACAAGGCAAGAACAACAACACAAACTAAATCTAAAAACCAACACAACAACAAGAACAATTAATCAAGAACAAAGCATAATAATAAAGGGAAAGAACACTACCAAATTGCATTGAACACCAAGCTCCAAATCTTCAAATTACAAACACCACAAATGAAGGAGGTGTCACCCACTCCAACACTTGCTTGAGAACAACAAGGAAGGTTTTTTTTTTTGGATAAGGTTGAGGGCTGGTCCTATAAATACAAAAATGCAGGGGCAAAAATGCCAAAAAGTGATAAAATCACGAGCTGCACTGCGATTCAGTCGATCGACTAGGGGTCAGTCGATCGACGGCTTTCAAAATTGGCCAACCCTACTGGACTCCAGTCGAAGGTCCAGTCGATCCTGGATGAGTCAGTCGATCGACTGCAAGCCAGTCGATCGACTAGCTCGGCTGCTCCGGCTCGATTTTCTTGTTTCGCTCTAAACGTCCGCCGGTTTGTCCCTCCTCATTCACACTGTGTTTTCTTGCTTTGCCCATTTCAATCCGAGACGAATGGGATGCTTCGAGCGTGCGCGGGGACTGCTTGGTCATCCTACGGCCAAAAATACGAAAAAGGGTAAAAAAGTACGAAAAACGACTAAAAACTGCACAAAAGCTATAATAACCTAAAACTAACAAAATAGGCCAAAACGACTCTTAATACCCATAAAATCAAGCAGAACATACGCGAATGCGACACAAAAAAGTGACAAAAATGCGTACAAAAAAGTACAAATCAGTTACCTTATGTCTTCAAAAGGTGTTTATAGAGAAGATAAGCCGCCTTACTAGGCCCAAGAGAAGGTGAGAAAAGGTAAGTCCCAATGGCCTTTAATTGGCCTGCTCTCTTTTATCGGGTGACCCAATAACATCCCTGTGTACCCAAGCAATTTAGAATTAAAGCACAAAACACACATGGAAAATTAAGACAAGAATATTAAGTGGTCATTTGCCCTGGTCCTCACACTTTTGCACTAGTAAATTACTTGAATTGCTCAAATGAACTCATCCGGACTCTAGACACCCTTATATTTCTAGAAATCCCAAGCGTTTCATGTATCGACTAAAGTGACCCTAGTAGTTTGGAAATCCCTTTTCTTATACGTCACATCAATTTACTATGGTGCCCCCTCATTACTCAATGGTTTGGCTACTATCAATTGTTAGTTGCGATCAAACATCTTGTCCACCCGTTTATTAATAATTTCTTTTTACTGAGGCCCGTAGCTCTTCACTACCATTCTTGACTTGATAATTATGATTAGGTGCTGAATAGGAGGATTGTATTAGTTAGGCGTTCGATTTGTCAAGCTTCACCCCAGATTTATTGGAATTAAGATTAGTATTCGCCATTTGAGTGTATGCATATGTGCATGAATTTTTGGGCTACTAATCGTGTCTTCGTTGGAAAGCAGCATGAATTTTTGGGCTGCTAGTCGTGTCTTCATTGGAAAGCAGCCGTAGTATAAGCGAAAAGACTTTGGTAAACCACGGATAGGCAATTGTTTTAACACCTCAATTTTTTCTCTTTTCTTTTAATTCTTCTTTTCACTTTTCGACTACAACCTGCCGGTATTCTCCAACTGGACTTGAATAAATTATGTTTTAACTAACAAGATATTCTCACACAACTGCCAACTTCAAGGCCTCACACAAACTCATATTGAGTACGGCAACCAGAAGGACACCTTAACAATGCAAACAATCTAGAATTGACGCCCCACAAATGAGTCAGAAAAGTATTAACAATCATGCTCTTGATCCCTAAATCAAATTATACCTAAAGATTTTAACCGAAATATAGTTCGCGTAAGCAATGCAAGTAAGTACTAAAATATTATAAACCAACTCTCGAATCATCATCAAAAACGCCACTTACTAATTTGTTATCGGGTCACCTAATAATAGCATGCTACCCTCCTTTTTTTGTTTTTTTTAAATACTCCTAAAGTTTTCAAATAAACATCATTCATTAGCAGAAAACTCATCACGCATTGTCACAGACCATTAAAAAACTCATGAGCAAAAAGTTCAACACCACACACAAACTTTATCTTGTCCTCAAGCAAGCATAAAACAATAGTAATAAATTAAATATTCAATATGAGGGAATAGTATGGATAGAAATCAACCGAGTAAATGGCGAGAAGGTCCCGCGTCTGGACAACCATGACGATCTTTCTTCATAAAATAAGCCCAATTATCTAAATTCTCCAACCAAACCTTTCTCCCCTTTCAACGTGAAGAAGTTTAGCTAGCTTCTGTTTCCAAACCTAGATGTTGCAGTATGCAAACTGTGAGGTAGAAAGAAAAAAATAAAATGAAAAAAAGATAAAATTAAAAACATGAAAACAATGTAAACATTGTGTTGCCTCCAAACAAGCGCCTTTTCATAAAGTCATTGACTCGACTTCCGATGCCCTTGTTTAAGTTGAAGGTGGTTCTTCCAACTCCATTTGTTCTTCGTTAACTGTACTAAACCCTTCGAGATATGGCTTGAGTTGATGTCCATTCACCTTGAATGTTTTGCTCGTCTTAAGGCTATAAATCTCCACTGCGCTATGGGGGAATACATGAGTGATGACAAATGGCCTAGCCCACCGGGAGCGCAACTTCCCTGGTAATAATTTAATGTGAGAATGAAAAAGTAGCACTTTCTCGCCCTCGACAAAATGTTTTCTTGAAATTTTCAGGTCATGGAAGGCCTTTGTCTTTTCTTTGTAGATCAAGGAGTTTTCAAACGCTTCATTTCTAATCTCCTTTAGTTCTCGTAGCTGCAACGTTCGATGTAACCCAGCTCCATCATACTCATCATTGCACTACTGCACCGCCCAGAATGCCTTATGCTGGAGTTCCACCGGCATGTGGCATGAGTTCCCTAAAACAATTCGGTATAAAGACATCCCAACTGGTGTCTTATAAGTTGTCATATACGCCTGAAGTGCGTCTTTTAGTTTGATGCTCCAATCTTTTTGGTTCACATTAATGGTCTTCTCCAAGATAGATTTGATTTCTCGATTCAAAATCTCGACCTTCCCACTCGTTTGTGGATGATACACTGTAGAAAGCATATGGACGACACCATATTTTCGAAGTAACGCTTCCACTGTCTTGTTAAAAAAATTAGTTCCGCGATCTCTTATCATTGCTCGAGGAATTCCAAATCTCGAGAAGATTCTAGATTTAATAAAATTTCCAACAACCTTTGAGTCGTTAGTCTGAGTAGCCTTCGCGTCCACCCATTTTGAGATGTAATCAACCGCAAGCAATATGTAGAGGTTCTTGAAAGAAAGCGAAAAGGGGCCCATGAAATCAATACCCTACACGTCAAAAGTTTCAAATATTATTATCAGATTTTGGGGCATTTGATTTCTTTTCAAAATATTACCCGTACTTTGATAATTATCACATGACTTACAAAAATAATGAGCATCTCAAAAAAGAGTCGGCCAGTAGAAACCACTATCGAGCACCTTATAAGATTTTTTCTTGGATCCAAAGTGTCCCTCGCAGGCGTGAGCATGACAAAAAGATAGAATCGAATAGAACTCGGAATTTGGAATGCATCTTCAAATTACTTGATCAGCGCAATGCTTCCAGAGATATGGATCATCCCACACGTAGTATTTGGACTAACTTTTTAGTTTGTCTCTCCTCGCTTTAACCATCTGTGAAACATGAGCGACCAGGAAATTCACCAAATCAGCGTACCAGGGCTTCGAGGTCTCTGTTATCGGGTGACCCGATAACAGAGAGTTTTACTAGAAAGTTTCAATCGCAAGTAGTTGCTCATCCAGAAAACTCTCGTTGAGTTGCAATTTGTCTTTCACATGCGTTAATCGACTTAGATGGTCTACAACGACATTCTTGGCACCCTTATTGATTTCCAAATCAAACTCTTGGAGCAACAATATCCATCGTATGAGTCTTGGTTTCATCTTCTTCTTTATAAGGAGATGTCGAAGAGCTGCATGATCAACAAATACCACCACTTTGTTCCCACGATATATGAGAGAAATTTCTCGAGAGCAAAAACAATGGCTAGGAGCTCTTTTTTAGTAGTCGTATAATCTTCTTGGGCGAGATTCAAAGTTCTCGAAGCATTGTAAATCACATGAGCAACCTTATAAATTCTTTGCCCCAATACAACTCCAACAGCATAATCGCTGGCGTTGCACATGATTTTGAATGGTAGGTCCCACTTTGGTGGTTGGAATATTGGAGAAGTGGTCAGTCGATTTTTTATTATGTCAAAATCCATCTTGCAATCGTCATCGAGGCTGAACTCCACATATCTTTATAAGAGCTTACATAACGGGGATGCTATCTTCAGAAAATCCTTTATGAATCGTCGATAAAACCCTGCATGGCCAAGAAAAGAATGAGCTTCCTGCACATTTGCAGGGTAAGGCAACACAGTTGTAATATCAATCTTATATTTATCGACTTCAATTCCTTTCAACGAGATGATGTGTCCGAAAACTATACCTTGTTCCACCATAAAATGACATTTTCCCCAATTTAATACAAGGTTGGTTTCAACGCATCGTTTCAAAATTAAAGCAAGATTTTTGAGACATACCTCAAATGAACCGCCATAAATGCTGAAATCATCCATAAAAACCTCTATGATGTCTCCAACATATTCTGAAAAAATACCACACATCTCTGGAATGTGGCCGGTGCATTGATTCGAACCTTTGTGTTCCTACTTTATAAATATTTGTCGATTATTCAAAAGCTCGCTCGCAATATTACGAGTTCGCATGTAGGTTGGTAAGTTAAAACCGAGTCGATCTCACGAGGAAGACTAGATTCAGAAGTTCGTTTTGTGTTTGATTTAACGAATAAGAAAATAAAAAGAAAAATAGTCTAAACACGCGGACAGGGGGGGTTTTGTTTGAGGTTTATAAGAACTAGAGATTAATTAAACTAAGAGCAATTAATTAAATCTAAAGATTACTTAAGCTATGACCTAATTAATTAAATCTATAGATTATTTAAGATCTATGATTAATTTAAATATAAATTAATTAAAAGACTCTAAAAATGATTTAAGAAAGCTAGGGTTCTAGAGCTTTGATTCGCCTCCACGATCGCTTGGGAAAACCCAATTGATGGTTCACAACGAATCTAGGCTCTAGACCCATTAGATCTAGCTACCAATAATCATCAATCTCGACATCACAATCCAACACAATCATAAGCACAATTCATCATGGAAGCAATAATTATTAACTAAACTAATGAAAAACATGCAACTAAATTAAAGAGAGAAAGAAATAATTACTTACTAATTAACGAAGAAAATCCGCAGCATTTTGGTGAAGAAATCTTGAATCTAAACTATCTAATAGCTAATCTAAACTAATGCTAAAAACTAGAGATTTAAAACTAAGAAATTTGAAGAGTAACTAAGAAAATAAATGGCACTCGTTGGGGTTGTCATCCCCTAAGAGGCCTTAGAAGCCATAGGATTATGATAATGTATGTAAAAATCCGAAATACATAGGATATTTATAGTTGTGGGTAGTCTTGGGCAGCAAGAAACCCTAATAACGCATTTTTAGCACGTTAGCATCGATTTACGTTGGTTATTGTGTCGACCGACGCAAACTGGTCGACGCTGACAGAGAGTTTTATGGCAGGGGCGTCGATCGACATCGGTTCTTGCGTCGACCGACGTAAACTGGTCGACGCGGGCAGACTGGTCGAGCGACGCAGGCACGGTCGGCAACGCACGGCAGGCTTCGGCAGGCAATGTCGTAAGGCTACTATAATGGTTCTAGTTGGTATAACCGTTATAGAAAACCATTAGCTTCAAATTCTTCAAATCGCGGCCTGTTTTCACTGAATCTCTATTCGTACGCCCACCCTTGACTACTTCCAAACCTAAATACTTCAAAATAACTAAAATTAATTAATTATAATTAAAATATGATAAAACAAGTCGGAGATACAAAAATACGAAAATAAGCTTAATCTATCCAACTTATACCGAAAACAATAAGAAAAACTAACTAAAAGACTAATAAAAATCAAGACAAATCCATGCTAATCAACTACCCCACGCTTTATTGGTTTGTTCGTCCTCGAACAAACGATAGTTTCAAAGTATAACAAGAATGAAAATAAGCTCAAGCAAGGAGTCGTGTCGTGCTACATACGTAATTTTAAAAATATAGACACAAGCAACGCAACTTCAAACACTCCACCCTTATTACATTGTCGCTCCAAAATCAAATTCATGCATCCTCACTAAGGGAAATATATAGGGGTAGTCGCTCAAAGCACTCAAGCATTACTGCATAAGACGTGTATACACTCAAATCATACAAATACAAATACAATAAACAAGCACCGAAAATCAATCTCTTTTCAATCGAAAATTAAGTGTGTTATCAACAAGGAATCGGAAAAGGTCTTTTCGGGTTGTAATGTAAGGCTCTTTGGATGGGTATGGAATATATAAGTCGTGTGGCTAACTCACGATCTAACGTGATCAATAACTCATCAATATATTCTAATTACGATGAAATGCGCTTCACCTCGTTCAAAAAAAAAAAAACCTCACCAAACTCTCATAACGTAGCCTTTAAACTTAGGCTATTTCCCAACTCGTAACTCTAAAATTGACTTTTGCTCGAACCACTTTGACAATATAGAAGCTCATAATATGCTTCTTTTTCAAACACAACTCTTGCCTCTTAAACATTAGGCTTCATAAGAGAATAAACAATAAAACACAAGCCTTTATTAGCGCGTAGGCAATTACATAACACGATTCACCAATATTCACCATCCTTCTTCTTTTTTTTTTATCCCCCTTTTATTCTTTTTTTATGGGGTCTTTTTTATTTTCTTTTTTTATTTTATTATTATTATTATTAATATTTTAAGGATGGGGATCCTTTATTACAACTTTTCATAAATCCCTGATAAAATTTCCAAATCACAACTAACCAATAAAAATAACTAACTCCTACCCCACGCTTTTAATGGGTATAAGAGTCGACTAAAATTACTCATGGCTAAAAGAAATAGATTATTTGGCTATGATTAGGTCATTCAGAATTTATAGTGGCTAAAATATATGGATATGGCCGGAAATAGGTTTTTTTTTCTGTGCCTTAACGTCATTTCCAAAGCTAACTACACACAGCGATTTCAAAGAGATCTCAAAACAGAACTCACTTAAGTACATGCAAAGATGATAAACACTCAGGCTACTCACTGGCTTTTTGCATGAAATAGTTTGAATTGACGCTACTTTTAAGATTTTGCAAAATCAATTGCGTCCAAGTACCATTTTACAATATATTAATAATAATTTTGAAAAATTATGCACTTATACACGCTCAAAGACAAAAATCTCAAATGAAACTTAATTAACTTCGACAGGCAAGCCTATACAAACACAATATCGTGTAGGAATAGTAATCAATCACGTTTAAAACCTAGCACTACAAATACACGAAATCTTTTGAAAATTTGCACATATTTCAACTATAAATCACGCTCAACCACCCCCTCCTCTAAAAACTCGGCAATCTCCTGATTACCATAAACGAGTATAAGAAAATAAAAGCAAGGGGGAAAGGGAATAAGAAAATGTCCCTGAGAATAGTTGATCTTCTCCAAAAAACTATGTGCAACCATCATTCACCTCAAATTGCGTGATTGGAAATGTCTTCATTAACGACTGAAAATTGCAGCTCGATTTTTTTCACAGTTTTACAGATTTGACCACGCTAGCGGTTGCCTTAGCGGTAAGGACAACCGCTAGGTCAACCTTTAAGTTCTCTGTGCAATGGTAGCGGTAAGTATAACGGTCAGTGCCACCGCTAAGTAAATCGTTAGCCCTTCCCTGTTACTTCCTAGCGTCCAGTAGCGGTTGAACTCGTCGTTAACGCCCGGGTGAGATTGCTAACGGTAATGCTGGCGGTAGGGAATACCGCTAAGTCTCCAGTTTTGGCGAATTCCTCAACTTTTTCTGCACATCAACACCGCATAACCGTACCACAGCAAAGACACAACTAATAAACAAAATAAAAGAAAAAAAAAATAAAAGCTAAGGAAAGAAAGAAATCAAACACTTGTGTTGCCTCCCAAGAAGCACTTGTTTAACGTCGAAAGCTCGACGCCTTCTACGAACGATGCTATCCCAGATCCAAAAATAAATGACGATCATGCCACGCCTAATTAGTGTTCTCTAAGAGTAGGAATGAGCGATTAAAATCATCAAGGCAGGCATGGTAAGCAAGTCGTAGAGAAATAAGAACTTTAACTCGTTTTGGAAGTCGAAAAAGCGAGTAGTCGATCACCATGAACATATCAAACGTGGGGCACAGGGTGATCCTCGACCTTTGAAAAAACTAGGAAATCCGTTGAACAAACGGAAAATCCCTCAGACATCCGAAACTCCTTTACTTCATTGATATCCCCCTCAAAAAATTGAAAAATATTTAAATCTATATTTGGGCATAGGGGTGGGGGATTGGAATTCTTCCCAACTAACATGTCCACCACCTCCATCTCAATATCGATTAAAGCATCGGGTGGCACGATATGAGGCTCAATAATTTCATCGCCCTCCAACATTTCTTCCACCGCTTCAAAATTAAGATTCCACAACGGTTCGGGTGGAACGAATTGGGCATTGCAACCCCTCCATCCTCATCGTGCTCGAGTAGGCTCGGATATTCAACGTCGTGTTGGTTCTCCAATGGCAACACCTCCTGATCATCATCCATGAAATCCTCAAAAAGCGCAAGAGGGGCGATCTCCACCATATCCCAATTCTCATCCTCTGTACACGTCTCTTTCAAATTCGGCTCCATCTCATCATCCGCATAAAAATCGTGAGAACTCGAATTCATAAGATCCACATTAAGCTCCAATGAAAATATCTCCACATTCTCGTCTAAAGTCTCACTGATTAGCATAGGGGAAGCGATTTTAACCAATTTTTCAATATCCTTCTCCTCACACGTATCTCCCAAATGATCGTTCAAGCTCAAATCCTCAACGTTCAAGGTGGGCTCAATCATATCAATAATCGACAACTCTGGTTGACCTGAAAGTTTATTTCTCTCGTCCAACCTTTTTGCTAAATAAGCCTCGATTTGATCACACAGTGCCTCTACAGTCTTTGTAGTCTCAGAAAAATCATATTCCGGCATAGTTAATGGCACAACTTTGTCTTGTTGACAAATACTCTCAGCTTCTTGACCTTGTTGCCTAACCAAAGATTGATCATATGGTTTATAGTCTTTATAGCTCGGGTAGGAAGGAATCGAGTCGGGGGAGGCATAACTTGTATAATCTTGGATGGCGATAACATGATCTTGTGGCTTATCGTTAAATGGTACTATGCATGTATTCGTCAAATGCCCTCGGCCTCCACAACGATCACATACTACATTAGGTGCGTAGAACTTCCACATGAATTTATCGTATACTTCATCCCACGTTCGCAAAGAGTCGGGTTCTTCATAATTTAACCATTTCTTTGCCCGATCCTTTAGTGTGAAAGGGAAAAGTCGCATCCTTACTTGATCTCTAGTAAGCCCGAGAAGAGGGGAGTTCTGGGTGATGTCCTCGTACTTCTGAATGAATTTTAGCGGATTCGCGCTCCGAAGCCCATGAAAAGCCGGGAGATACTTTTGGTCGTACTCGTCAGGATAGTAATTCTGCATTGCGGTGCCTAATGGAATGGGCGGTCGAAAGCAATGCCAATCGGACGTTATAATTAGACATTCTCCATTTTTAATTTTTTTAGGGTCGTTGAACCTAGGTGTCGAGAGATGTACCTTGCATACACAACATTCAACGCACAAGATTAAACGTACCAGTGGAAGATAATAAAAATGAACAAAAAGAAAAATCACAAACAAATACGAAAGATAAACGAAACAAGTAAAAACATAAATAAGGTTATGAAGAGCAAACACAAAAATCACAACATTTAGCCTTCCCCGGCAACGATGTCAAAATTCTGATTCGAACTTTTGTGTTCCTACTTTATAAATATTTGTCAATTATTCAAAAGCTCGCTCGAAAGAGTACGAGTTCGCATGTAGGTTGGTAAGTTAAAGCCAAGTCGATCTCACGAGGAAGACAAGATTCAGAAGTTCATTTTGTGTTTGATTTAACGAATAAGAAAATAAAAATAAAACTAATCTAAACACGCGGACAAGGGATTTTGTTTGAGATTTATAAGAACTCGAGATTAATTAAACTAAGAGCAATAAACTAAATCTAAAGATTACTTAAGCTATGACCTAATTAATTAAATCTAGTGATTATTTTAACTAAGAATTAATTATCTAAGATTAATTTAACTATGAATTAATTAAAAGACTCTAAAAACAATTTAAGAAAACTAGGGTTCTAGAGCTTTGATTCGTCTCCACGATCGCTTGGAAAAACCCAATTGATGGTTCACAACAAATCTAGGCTCTAGACCCATTAGATCTAGCTACCAATAATAATCAATTCGGCATCATAATCCCAACATAATCATAAGCAAAATTCGTCATGGAAGCAATAATTATTAACTAAACTAATGAAAAACATCCAAATAAATTAAAGAGCGAAAGAAATAATTACTTACTAATTAACGAAGAAAATCCGCAGCGTTTTGGTGAAGAAATCTTGAATCTAAACTATCTAATAGCTAATCTAAACTAATGCTAAAAACTAGAGATTTAAAACTAAGAAATTTGATGAGTAACTAGGAAAATAAATGGCACTCGTTGGGGTTGTCAACCCCTAAGAGGCCTTAGAAAACCTAGGATTATGATAATGTATGTAAAAATCCGAAATACATAGGGTATTTATAGTTGTGGGAAGTCTTGGGCAGCAAGAAACCCTAAAAACGCGTTTTCAGCAATTGTTACTACTCGTGTAGTTCCTGATATCAATTGTTACTGTCAACTGTTATTGTCTATCAACTGTACTGTCTGTCACTGTCACTTTCTGTCAAGCACGAGTAGTTTGGGAAATCAATCAAGCAGGTTGCCTGTGGTTCTTGCTTGACTACTCGTGGTACCTATTCCCATTTTTTCTGGTCGGGTCGGAGACGACGACAAGATTTGGGTCATAGATTGGGTATATTCCAGAATATGGCGTACCCTAAGTTTGAATCCCATAGCTAAAAGGACGTCGAGCCTACTGGGAGGGATAAGGCGACTGAGGCTTCGGCCTATTGAAGTGTCATCTTTCATGGTGAGTGGAAACGTGCGGGTCGGTGTTTGATCGACATTGATTCTACGTTTATGTGAGTTAATCTGGCTCAGAAGCTTAGTGCTACGCATGGGACCCAGCTCTAAAGTCCTTCGGGAGCTAAGTGCTACTCGCAGGAGCCACCTCTAGAGTTCCGTACCCGAACACTCACTAATTGGACTGACTGTTTTAGAACGAGACGAATTTCACTGTCTGTTCAACTGTTAACTATTTCAATCGATTTCTTAAAATTAATTTAGTATTACCTGTCTATTCTAAATGCGATAATTGGTTAACTTTTTAGAAAATCTATTATTTATTTATTTCTAAAATATATTAACTTTGAAGTTGCTGATTAGAGTTTTGCCACACGCATGAAAATAGTTTTGCTCACCAAGTGCTTTGCTATCTTATAATTATTTCTTTCTAAACTCTTGTCAGTTTTATATTTTAAAAGAATATTAGCATTTTCATTTTAAAGGAAAATCTGTATTTTCATTTTTTTCTCCCTCACTGAGCTCTTTTAGCTCACTCTCTCTTTTATTTTAAAACCAAACTCTCTAGATATCGACGCTATGAGAGTGACCCTGATCTTGATCCTTCCGGTGAAGAGTGTGGCTCATTGGCTAGGGTTACCTCTTATCAGTTTGGTTTTTATTTTTATAAAGCTTAGCTGTATTGAGTCTACCAATACAACAAGTTTTAACGAACAGAAGGTGAGAGATTTTTTATTTATCCATTTATTTTATTTACTGTTAAGGTAGTATTTTATTTGGAGCGTTACAATATACTAGATGTAAGATAAATGGTTATAGGTTTCACACAATCTAACACGAATCTAACAAATCAACATCGAGAATTGGAGTATGATTTAAATGATCGAGTTATGGGGTAACCGAGTATGATTATTACGGTCGTCTCATAGAAATTGTGCAGCTCGAATACACTGGACGGCTGGAGAAAAACACACAATTGTTCAACTGCGATTGGTTTGATCTAACTCCTACAGGCACAAAAGTTCATCCACATTATAATCTTGTCAATATCAACCATAAGTGTAGATTTAATCGATATGAAACTTTTGTACTTGTACCCAAGCAGTACAAGTATACTATTGTGCATACCCAAGTTTGAAAAGAGACAAGTTAGACTGGTGGGCAAAGTGTAAAATCAAGGCGAGATCAAATGTTGAGTTCACCGAGCCTCTACCAAGTAATTATTTTAAGAGGAAGCTGTAGTTACAATCAATCCAATTCAATTGGATGATGTAAATTCTCAGTTGCGCGATCCCATTGAGAATGACATGAATAAACTTGGTAACGAGGCAGATGATGATATAGAAGAAGAGGTACTCATCGGTCAAGATACAAATCAAAATACATACAAAGATGAGTTTAGTGATAATTTTAATAGTGAAAATGTCAGTTCAAATGATTAGTTAAAAGGAATTCATTGTGGTTGAAATATGTGTAAACTGTTCGTATTGTAAAATGCTCTTATGTTAACTAATTGATTTATATTTGAATCTATTAAAATGGTTGATATATACTGGTATTTTATAAAATACTCGTATTATATTTATTTTTATCAGATGCCGAGGGGTCGTGGACGCGGGTCCAATCTAGGTCGATCAGATATGGATTCATCTAATCATTTAGCTAATTTTGATGATGATTACGTGGGTCTTGGTATTGATCATTCAACACCGACCTAGATTTATCTACACTAACACTGTCCGATGCGGGTACATCCCGACAGTCATGGGGCCTACCAGAGAGGCGACACCTTAATTATATCGACGGAAAGAAGTAAGTAAATTAATGTTAAGCTTTGGTAATTTTCTGGGAATTAATGTAATTATTTGTTTGGAGATTGCAGCTTAGAATATGTGAAATGGAGGAAGAGAATAGACTTGGAGAGGAAGAAAGATTAGAATGAGTTGTAATTTCTTGATATTTTCCTTTGCTTCATTTGTAATGCATATAACATGCACGGGGCGGGTCCGGGTACCATCATCGCCCGCGAGTATCCGGCCCGCCCCGACCCGCTCATTATTTTTTTTATATTTTTAATATATTTTATATATATTTTAAATATTTATTACATATAATTATTTAGATTTTTTTACATTTAGTTTTATATTTAACATATATATATTTATAATGATATTTTTTATGAATAATATATATTAATAAAGTAAAATAAAAGA
>BMAC01000367.1:708846-741855 GCA_014905375.1 Phtheirospermum japonicum
TATATGTGTGTGTGTGTGTGTGGTGTGTGTGTGTGTGTGTGTGTGTGATCGTTAAATGATATCATAATAATTAGTAATATAGTTAAAAAAATATTATTAAAAAATTATCTTATTAAAAAAGAAATAGAATTTGTATGATACCATAGTAATTAGTAATATAGTTAAAAAGATACTATTAAAAATTATCTTATAATATAATTATAATTGTACTGTGGACGCAAATATTAAAGTCGTATTTGTACTTTTTCTCTATGTAATATGATGATACAATCTAATATAAACAATGTACTCATGATTAATATAGTATTTAATCACACTTTTTATACAAATGATAATTTATTTTTTTTATTATAATACATATACGAAATACACCTTTATTTTATTTTTGTTCAATCATAATACATAATAATATATTATTATGTTATTTAGCCTAATAATTTACATAATACTTAGTCGTGTGTTTTATATTTAATAATATTAAAGATGTATTGACAATAATTATATTTTGAAAATTATAAATATTAATTGGAAATTTATGGGTTTTTTTTTAATTGGAATTGTATTGACAACTTTGTATGTGTGTGTATAAGATTATATATATATATATATATATATATATATATATATATATATATATATATGAGAGATACAAATTCTAATTTTTAATAAAAATTATACTTTTACATAAAAACTCAATATTAATATTATTTTAATTTTTCATCCAAATTAAAAGATTTTTGCACTTTGTCCCCCAAACTTTAAGATTTTTTGCATTTTACCTTTCAAACTATAAGATTCTTGCACTTTGTCCCCCAACTGCCTGTCGATGGAATCTAAAAAATATATTTCGCAGAAAATAAATTTTAAGGGGTAACGTCGAAAATTATTGTGTATCAGGTTTTTCCCCAATTTTAATTCTCAAACTTCAAACGAAAACAACAACTGAAATCAGTGCTTAACTGAAGCAATAAAGGGGAAATGATGAGTTAGGGTTTTTTCCTATTCAAATTTTAAACTAAATCGTAATTGGTATGCTTTTCGACATTTGGTATATTGGAATTTTAGTTTTATATCAAACTAAAAGAAATATATGAAGAGGATATGATCACATTTTCCTTTATTCTAATTTGTGTTTTCATTTTATATTTATTTTTCACTTTTAGTTCGAAATCATGATCAAATTTTCAATTTTCAGTTATTTTTTCAAAATATGACTTTAATCCAATAGCGAAATCAACCATTTGATTTATGTCATTTTGCGTGAGTATGCGTGAAATAGCGTAACGTGTCAGCATTAAGCGTAGCTATTTTGGCAGACTGCAAATAACCATGTGATATATCGCGATTTATAGAAAAATTAATTTAACACCGTGTATTACACGGGATTTATAAAAAAATTAAATATAAAAAATATTTATGAAAGTGATAAAGTTTTATATTTAAAATAAAAAATTGAAAAGATGTGTTTCAACCCGTTCCCTATTCAATTTATTAATTATTATAATTATTAATAAATATTATATTTTAATATTTAGATTAAATTCGTTAATAATTATATTTACATACTTATAAATATTCAAAAAATGTCACAAATTAAACCCGTTTCTAATCTATATTAATGAATTATTATGAACTCATTTTATATTTTTATATTTAAATTGACTTTGTTAATATTATAGTTACATACTTTGTAATTTTCGTAAGTTGTCATACTCTCAAACCTTCTCGCATTGTACCATTGTCTATAAATATTAATTAATTATTATTATATTTTCTTCTACTAATTATATATGACTTTTTTATATTTTTATATTAGGAGTATAAAAGGAAATTATTGAATTAGACAAAATATAATAAAAGAAAACTATTAAGTTAGACTAAATATAATAAAAATAAAATATTAAATTAGGCAAGATACGATAAATGTAAAATATTAAATTAGGTGTATATATTAGGCTTGGATGACATTAAGAAACCGAAACACCATAATTTTTTATTATCCAAAGCGAAGTATACGAAACAGACACATAGATTATAAAATTTTTGAATTAATATATACCCGTGTATTACGGGATTTATCAAAAGATAAATATAAGAAATATTTTTGATAATTAATGAATTTAAAATCTAAAATAAAAAATTAAGATAATGTATTCTCAACCCGTGCCTTGTACATGTCTAATCTATTTATTAATTATTATAAATATTAAATAATTTTGTATTTGATGTTTAAATTAAATTCATTAATTACAAAAATTCAAAAGGCGTCACATTCTAAACCCGTGCCTAATATCTATTTTATTAATTATTATTATTTAATTATTTTATATACTAATATTTAGAATAAATTCGTTAATAATTATTAGTTACATACTTTGAGATATTCAAAAGATGACATAGTCTCAACCCCGTGTCGCATTGTACTGGTGTCTAATCAATATTTATTATTTATTTGTATATAATGATGACAGTCCTTCGCCTTCATCCCACCGTGCGGACAGCCGCACATTCGGGCAAAAGGTCCATAATGATGTTTATCAATTTAATATTTCACATATTATGTGAACTTTTATTTTCTATTTATAGTTGAATATTATAGATATTTTTTGAAATTGCCATCACTAAAATTCAAAAATAATAACTTGTTTGTTTTAATTAGTAGTAGATGATGATTAACACGAATTTGTCCTTATTTTAGTTAGTTTTCGTTGTTAATTTCGGTATAAGTTGGATATATTAAGCATATTTTCGTATTTTGGTATTTCCAACTTATTTTACCGTGTTTTAATCATTATTGATGCAAACGGGTGATTATTTTCTATTTCACCCATACATCTAAGTAACCGGAGGAGCTCAACACTAAATAGATGAATTTTGACGATCGAGAGACGAAATCGAGCTATTCGGCGAAGAAGTAGCAAGATTTACTGGTTAGCGGTCAGGTTAGCGGAAAGACCTACTGCTAAGACCTAGCGGTCACGATACCGCTACCTTAACCGCTAGAGGACGACAGAGAGCTCCCAGACCAAGTTAACGGTGGCCTTAACGGTTACCTGACCGTTAGCCCAACCGTTAGGAAGCAACAAAGAGTTTTAGTGGCACACTTAACGGTCACCATTATCGCTCGACCAACCGTTAAGTGCAAACAGAGACATTCAACGAGAGGTTAACGGTAGCGTTAGCGGTAACCCTTACCGCTAAGCTTACCATTAACGTGCAAGATCGGGAACTTGTTCTCCAAGTCTTGGGACAACTATATATATCCCCTTATAATCCGTATTAAATACAACTTACACACCTTCCTAGGGTTACTGGACATAGAGAGAGCTCGTTTCCACTTCCCGTTTCGGAGATACAAAATCAAGATTGAAGATTCAAGTTCACATGTTCCTTTGTTCCATCTTTTAGATTCGTGGATTGCTCTTCGATCGAGATTACCGTTCTTACTCCGGAATAGCTGGAGATTTATTTCTTTTCTTAGATACAATAAGTACTCTACACTTTTCATTGTTTTCTAGATTAATTCTCATTATTTTTATGCTATTAGATAATTATTTTTATTGTCGGATCTTGAATTACTTTAAGCTTGTTCCCTTGGAAAATTTGGATAATTTAGTTCATAATCTTTAATCTTTAAATTGCATTTTGTTTACTCATGCTTGGTGATTTAGTTTTAATTTCGTTCATGCTGTTTAATTGCTTTTCAAGTTCCAAAACCCTTGTTCATAGCTTTTAGTTATTTAAGTCTTTTAAATTCTCGTTGATTAATTAGTTTGAGATAGTTAGTTTAAGTTCACTAGTTTTCAATTAATTATTATTGCTTTTAAATTCGTAGTTCGTAATTCATAACAAACAACCCCCTCCCCCCAATTATACATGTTCATGTGTTACTTTGTGATTAAACAAACATCTGAGACTCTGATTGGTTGCTCCTTGAGAATCGACTCGGTTTAGCTTACCAACCTACACGCGAACTCGTACTCTTGTGAGCAAGATTTTAACGTTTGACAAATATTTATGAAAGTAGATACACAAAAGCTTGAATTAGACGATATCTTCAATTCCATCCTCCAATATTGGAATCACGATGAAGGAGTAGTGACACATGTGTTCGACGAAAAATTGAATGGAGAGTAAGTCCTCCACTTTATAATATTTATCTTCAATAATATTTTATATACCGACGTGTCATTGTCATATCACCTTTTTATACCTGTTTGTTTGCGTCGTAGGAATATAATGATTAAATATAAAGAGTGGTTTTTGACTAGATCCAAAATGAGAACCATAAAGTATCCAACGTGGTTCACTACCGCGGTAATTATTATCAAACCTATAACTCTATTTTATTTTTCAAGGAAAATAATCTTATACGTTTTTATAATTCTTGGTGGTTGTAGGTAACAGATTTTGTTGCGATTCAAGTATAGCACGATAATCAGAGCGTGGGATCTCCAAACACGGATTGAGTGTTCCCAGCGTCTTTCAGCGTAAGGGTGATCTATTCAATACACTAGTTGCAGTCGATCATCACTTAATATGATACTATTGTGTAATGTTGCAGAACATGTGTTTGTCCATTGTTGAAGACAGCTCCATACAAAAATATATTTTCAGGGTTCCAGGCATATTTAAGGGTTCAAATAGCAAATACAGGAGTATCACGATTCCACTATGTGATGGTCAACATTGGTTCTTGTGCATCGTAAATTTCCTTTCAAAGAAGGAAACAATTGCCGACACGCTTAGGCATGTTTCCCAAAATACGCGTAGGATGGACCTAGCAAAGATAGTGGTAGTACTTTTACTACTTCCTACAATTTATTTTTTTATTAACACTTACCATCTTTTTTAATCAAAAATCTGCCGGACGTTCAATCAGGTGAGTCGGATGGAGACTCTTGCAGTTGTATGGGAAGGAGGGTCATTTAGTCATGAAGATATTACTAATTCTTTTTATTAGTGTACTGACAATACGATCCCACAACAAACAAATGGGTAATGTTTCCATGTCGATATTAATTACAAGTATGCAATGTATATATAATGTAATGCCTCCTAATATCTTAGGCACTACTGCGGGTTATATGTGTGCTTGCAAATGGTACTTCCTTATGAACTTAATCGTGTTCTCACGGAGGTTAGCAATATTTTTCAATTTTATGGCCCAAGTTATAATTTGTTTTCATTCCACCAACTGGTTGATATTAGTCAGTTAGAAAGTTGCAGGAAGAGTCCAAGGAGGTGCGTGAAAGGCTTGCAACAGTTTTATACACCGATCCCAAAGAAGCTCCTCGTGGGTACGTAGGTAGCCAAAATATCATTCAAATATGCATCTCCCATTAATTTTTATGTATACATACTGGACCGTAGGGAGACGATAACACAACCGATCGAGTCCATTGCGCTTTAATATAGTACAATATATGCAAAACTGGCGAAGTATGTCTCACATTGTCCAAATGGCGATTCGATACCTAAATACATCGGGAAAGAACCTAATGGAGCACACTACTCAATATCATTATATGCTCTTGAAGATCTTCAAAGTTATGTGAAGTCGTACATCGATAATGGGAGCTCCATTGTAGAAATTTTGATGAAGTTTGAATAGCGACTTGATTGAAATTTCCAATTGAGTATTTCACTTCTTGCATTTTGTGTTAATACTGGTGCATCGTGATTCTTAATACTATACCTTGCAAAGTAATTCATATTTAATGTGTTCGTGATGTTATTTATTTTGGGATAAATGGTCTTTGAATTTTGAGCTGCAATTATGGTGCATTTTTTACTGTTACTATTTAGGTAAATTACATAATTCTATAAGTTCATAATTTTTATGTAAACAGTTGTGATATAATGTAATGGAAAGTTGAGCCATATATATTTTTGGCTTTTTTATTTCACCGATGTGAGAATTACTAATAAAACAAGACATTTTTTTTGATAATTGTAATACCCTGTTCGACTAAGAAGCAAAGGGAAACATCACAAGTTAATCGTCTTTGCTGTCGAAATGCAAGAATTCAAATAATGAGTACACCGTCGTTATGGAACAACGACTATAGTTGTTTTATCATCTGAAAAAGTTACACCATAATCGCAAGACATAAGCATAACGCAACATCTCATTTTACTAAATTAATACATAACAGGCCAAGCAAATGTATAACCAAATCAAGCACAAGAATCTTTAACCAACAAAAACTAATCAAAATGTTAAAACAACCCAAGAGATCATCCCTTCCTCCAAATACCTCAGAAACAAGTGAACTGCAACAGATCATTAAAGATTGGAACATGTATTATAGAAGACAAAAAAAGTATCCAACAAACTATCAAGGATCAAAATGACGACCAAAGCACTCTGCTGCCAGCTTCTTTCTACAGTCCTTCATGTACTTTTGTTGAACAAGGTTAACATCTTTAATGGCGAGTAAAAATTCAATATACTTCAGCGTGAACATACAACAATCGAACCTGCAAAATATGTTTAGGTTTTCAGCCTACGATATTATTATATAATTCAAACAGAATTTATTCAAACACTAATCCATTTCCTTGCATAGGGCATGTTCGATTCTGGTGTGAGAATTCGGCGGGTTCGTAATGCTCGTCTACTAAAATTTACATCAACAAAGGGATAATAATAGTCAGGGGCACTATGACCTGCATCATGATTCCCTGCCTAATGTGGCGAGGCATAATGTCATATATTTCAATAAGAATCTCCTCTAGATCAATCTAATTGCAAACTAATGACTATCCAAACAATGGGGCGCATACAAGAATCGACACCCTTTTCACGGTTTACCATGAAATGACAATTGGCCCTCGACATATTGGTCCAACAACGAGCCAACAATAACATTCTCGGGGTCTTTGACGAGCGCTTCTAGGTCAGCCATGTTGTATATTATTTTCCCTTTACCTTCATATGGTATTCGGCGGTAAGCTGCAATCACTTGGTTCACAAAACCGGAATCCAGAACGTTGGATGACTGGTTGAAAAGGCGGGTGCACTCCGCTACCCGCTCTCGCATGTGGAAGAGTGCAGTATCAACATGCTAAGAAAAAATCAACATTAAAGTTAATTTAACAATACTAAATAATATGATATAACACGTCACAATCTAAACTTGCATCATCCATGAACCACTTGTCTATCAAGATGTCGTTGAAAAACTTCCTAGACACGTCACACGTTGCTAACGGTAGCACATCTTTGGTTAAAAAAAAACACAATTGGTGGTTCCAATCCAATGAGCTTAGCACATACAAATTATTAAATACAAACACATCTAATATTAGAATAAAATATTAAGTAGAATAATGTATGGTATGTAATGATTATAAAATAGATGTACTAAGAATATGAAGTTAAATAAGCAGCATCTTTAAACAAATAATTACCTTTTTATGGTCTTCACTAACCAACGTTTAAGGTCATCAACCTTGGCCTCGTCAACCTTTTTGTGAGGGTCAAACAATGTAATGTAGTGTTCTAGATTTTATGCCTTTTTGTGGATTTATAATAGGTGAGCATTGCGATTCTCTTCGCTTTTTCTTTCCACCATCAAGGAACAACTCACACTAGACATGATCGCCTTGGCACATACATGGAATAAATGAGAAATTAATAAATATTTATTTATTAAAACTAGTGAAATACATATCAATACCAGAGTTATATATCATCTACTTCATCATCGTTCGACGTTCATCGGAGGTAACCAACGCCTGGTTCATTAACAAAAGTTCTCTTATTTGCTAAGACACTCGTGCCGCACGACCACCGACAACCATCATCTGCATTTCGGATGAAAGTAAGTTCAATTACAGACTACATCAATTAACATATTTTGTCATAAAACATATAATTTCTTAAAATGAATAACAAAAATACATGTAACGGCTTCTTTCGAGTCGCGGCCTTTATCATCTTCAAATCTTTCTTCATTGACATCTTCTTGGTGAACATGGTTGCTCTTTTTTTTTTCCTCCATCATTTTAAGCAAACAATCAAGCTTTTTCTCAGTTGCTTCAAACTTAGGCTGCACCATCTCCATAAACGCATATTTAAAAATAGCCAACCTTCGATCCATCAGCCTTCCCATACAACAGTAAGGTATTTGATTAATCCTAGTGTCATCTCCTCGTTTGCAATACTCACAGTCAGGAATGACAGTCACATAAGCACTCGTATCAGGAATGCCATTCCCATTAGCTCTCATGCACCCGACATCTTTGTTATCATTGCCCTCGCCGAAATCAAATTCCTCTTCATCATCAAACTTAGCCATTCCCTGTAGAATGGAGCAGATTTTTCCGCTACTGTTGGCTCCAATGTGCGTTTTACATTCAACTACACATGATGACGTTGGTTAGAATACTTATGTGTTGTAAAACATTAATACTCCAAAAGACTTCAAACAATTTGTTACCTTTCCTGTCTCTAAACGGAGGTTAACATTTTTTGCCAATACGTGGTCATTAACTGACCACTTGATCATTCTCGGGACTGTTTCACCACATTATTTGGAAAAACTCTCACTGACCTCCGCAATCGCTTCGAAAGCCCAAACTTGTGCAAAACAAAAAAAAAATGATGCAATAATTAACAATTTATTATTCAATTTAAATTAGGTAAATATTCAAATTTAAATAAAAAAGATCACAATTATGGCAAGTGGAAACCCCGTCAAATTTAAACCAACTCTCCTCATTGGGTTATCAGGTTTCTCTTCCTCATTTTTCTTCCCTTTATGCAAATTTTGTCTAAAATTGCTAAGGGTGCATAAAAATGACTTCCTCCCCCAAGGATATCTATTAGACCTATTGATGTCATCGGCTATGTGAAATAGCCCTAAGTCCAGATGTGTTCTTTCTTCAGCCCCTAACAAAACCCACACCAAGCATACGAGGAGACCTAACTTCAGTTTATCTTCTTGATCCTTGCAATTATTAATTAACGCATATTTGTCCTTATTTTTATTAGTATTTTAGTTCTTTTTTCTATTTGTTTTTGGTATAAGTTGGATGATTTAAGCCTGATTCCGTATTTTTATACTTCCAGCTTGTTTTACCGTATTTTGATCATGATTGATGAGAATAGGTGATTATTCGTTATTTTTCACCTTACAGCTAAGTAACCGGAAGAGTTCAGCGCATAAATAGATGAAGTTCGATGTTCAAGAGTGGAGAACGAGCTTTCTGGTGAACGAGTAGCAGAAAGATCGAGAAATGAGACGTACTCTCAGTAGCGTCGATCGACGCGAGCGTCAACGCTACGTCGACGCGAACCTAACCCATGATGGTCGACATTATGTCGATGCTAAGCCGACGTAACTCTCTGAAGCGTCGATCTAAGGGTGCGTCTGTCGACGCCCAAGTTGACGTAACTTGCTGTTGCGTCGATCCATGACCGCGTCAGTCGACGCCCCTGCCCAGTCGATGCGAGATCACAGGCAGCGTCGATGCCGAGCCACTGTCCGCGTCGGTCAACGCAAAGTCGACGTGACTGCCCAGAAATGCGTTTTTAGGTTTTCTTGTGCGCCAAGACATGCTATATCTATAAATACCCTTCATATTTTGGATTTTAAGAGAGACACGACTACCTACGGTTGGAGAGCACAGAAACAACGCATTTACACACTCCGTCACGTAGATAGAGATCGAGATTGAAGACTCAAGCTCCTTACACTCAAGATTCACTTCAAATCAAGATCTTCATTCCAAACTCTGGATTCGCTAGAGATTTTTATCGCTTTTACTAGTTTCAATAAGTCTTCTAAACTCTTAATTGTTTTCGTAGTTAATTTCTTAGTTAATTCTAGAATATATAAATTGTTCTCGATTCACTTTATGCTTCACACATTGGATATTTTGGATTCATCTAGTTTATTTATGCATTTTGATTCATGCTTAATTTCCCGTTCATATGTTTCTATGATACAATTGCTTCATGATAGTTTCTTATATTCATGTTCTTATATTCGTTACTGTTATTCATGAGATTCGATTAGGCTTAGATCATTACTGCGTCTTATTGCTAGTTTAATTATTTCTTAGTTCTTAGGTTTAAGTAGTTTAAATACTGACCTTAGTTGGTAATCTAGTTCAAGATAATTAGTTTAATTAATTTTAAATATTGCTTAATTTTAAATGATCAAATCAAAATCTTCAAAGACCCCAATTTGTATATATTATTTGATCACTCGTGATTGAGAAAAACATCCAAGAGACCGAACAGTTGTCCTCGAGAGAATCGACTTGAGTCAAACTCACCACCCTACAAGTTCCTCGTACTCTTGCGAGCAAGCTTGAATGTTTTGAATTAAAAATATATATTTGGGGTGCACAAAAACTTGGATCAAAAATTTGGCGCCGGTGCCGGGGACAACGAGTAGGAATTAAGGATGTTTTTCATTTTATTTTCTATTTTGTCGTTATTTGTATAACTGCACTTCGTTTGGATTTTTGTCACTTGGTACGTTGATTTGTTGTTGAGTTTATGCAAGGTAGACGATTAATTCAACACGATCTTACACCATTTATTGATAACATCCATCGTTCAAATCCACCGCGACCAAGGCCCCTTTTCTTTCCCGAGAGTATTTCTTCTACAACTACTGATTTTGTTTGCGATGAAATCCTGAGGCAATGTTAGGAGCACAATCAATCCGAAATGGTGATTCCCCACCAAGATCACCGCCACGTCACATTCAAAACGGGTATGGTAGTGAACCAATAATTATGTAAGGACAACCATAACCCCGAGCCTATTGGGCTAATTATCAGAAAAATGTGGAGAACATGAGACAAGACGAGGGGAGAAACGAAGGAGTTAACCAACAACATAACGACGAACTAAATCACCAACTTAACAACATAGTCAATCATCCTTCCAACATGGCAAATATAAGACAAAATGAAGAGAGGAGCAACAGTGCTAATCGTCAACACAACATCGAGAACTTAGCATTAAGGAATGATGATTTTCATCAGCATAACGAGTATGCTAACAATCATAGACGGGTAGATGATTGGCTGGAAAATCAAAACCATGGCAACGAACCAGACCATTTTGAGAGGAGATACGAGCGCGAAAATGATTATGAAAGAATCACATATGACAACCGCTACGAAAGAGCTAATTACCAAGTTAGAGAACCAAGGGGAGATATAGCACCAAGACAACACGATTTGGCGCGTTCGAAGGTTGTACCTTTTAGGTCCGCTATTGTTCTTGGACCAACCGCAAGGGAAGTGGATATTAAACCACATCAACTTAATTTACTCCCGACCTTCCACGGAGGAGCCCATGAAGACCCTTTGGTGTTTTTGAACTATTTTGTTGATGAAGTTGGCAGATTTGTGGTTCATGGCCTTAACCAAGAGGAGGTGCGAATGATTTGTTTTCCGAATAGCATGAAGGACAAATCAAAATCATGGCTACTATCCCTAGAACCTGGTTCGTTGACTAACTGGGAGATGATAAGCGAGAAGTTTTTAAATCAATACTATTCAGCACAAACAACGGGGCATCTTCGGAGGCAAATTGCTACCTTTGAACAATTGGAGGGAGAGCTATTTCATGAAACGTGGGAGCGTTACAAGACGCTTTTGCAAGATTGCCCCCACCACAACTACTCTCCGGAGATGACTAACCAATTTTTCTTCGATGGATTGTTGGACCATGGAAAAAGAGAAGTCGAGATAGTGGCAGGAGGAGATTTTGGAGATTTAACGGCCCCCGAGGCAAGACGAGTAGACAAATCAACTCTCGGCCTCGTAAATTAAAAGTTAATGAGATATCCATCCCCGATCCTGATTTAAATGACAGCAAATTAGTCAAGGCAAAGTGCGAGGAGATATTTGATGAGAAATTGGCAGCTTGGAAGGCCGAGCGGGCGAGCAAGGCCTCTTCAAGGAAGGTTGCTGCGATGTGTCACCAATGCGGATCCCCCGAAAATTTAGCCGACATGTGCCCGCTAAACAGTGAACAGCACGAAGACGTTAACGCCCTCTAGAACTTTTCTAATCAGGGGCAGCAACCCGCTAAGAGATTCAACGCGCAACGTGATTCTCCCCTTTTCAAGTGGGCCCCCAAAAACCCAAATTATATGCCACCCGATCCGCAATACCCACCACCACATGTGCAAGCACTACCTTAAAATAATCTCCAAACGCAAGGGCAGGTGTCTACTATAGTTCAAACTAATGATCAGCTGTTGGTTTGGCAGCAGAATCAAGTTGCCGAGACTATTAAAAATAGGGATGGCCTCGTGCAAGTTCGAAATGATATAGCTGAGATGAAAAAGGCCATTCTTGATACTGCGGCTGGGCAAAGGAAACTAGAAACAACAATAGGACAAATATCGACCCACCTAGTTGGACTCTCAAACGAGAAAGGTAAACTTCCAAGACAAGCAGAACAGGCGTCGGCGGTTCATGTCCTTCGCAGTGGAAATAAGATTGATAACGGAGTAGTTGACCAAGATGAGGTCGAGGTCGAGGATAAAACACCAACTCCTAGCAAGGGCGATGATTCTAAACCAGTAGATCAGCTGCATAAATCCTCTAATCGATATGTTCCCGGATCTATTCAAGGGACGATTCCGAATAACACCCTTGGCGAAGACGATGTTCCTAAACCCTCACCGCCAAAGCAATTAACGACACTGATCAAGGATGATATTCCAAGCCATTTGCGTCCAGCTAAAGAGAACAAAATATTCATGGAACTATATAACCTATTGAAAAACTTCAATATCAACTTGCCACTTTTGGAGGTAATTAAAACAATGCCTGCCTATGTAAAATTTTTCAAAGAACTTTCTTCAAGGGAGAGACGCTTGGCGAAAAACCAATTTGTAACACTGCCAAGGGAAGTGAGCACGGTTTTCAAAAAGCCATTACCATCTAAAGAACGCGATCCTGGAAGTTTCTGCATTACTATTTCCTTGGCTAATGGACAAAAAGCAAAAGGAATGTTGGATCTTGGAGCAGGAGTTAATCTAATGCCTTATTCACTTTATCTAGAATTTGATCTTGGACCACTGAAGCCGACGACCATGCAATTACAGTTGGCCGATCACTCAATTCGGCTACCTTTGGGGATGGTTGAGGATGATTTAGTGCAAGTTGGAGAACTAGTAGTTCCGATTGATTTTGTAATCTTGGACGTAGGCGAAGTGCCGGTTGCGAGCATGGAGCATACCATTTTATTGGGGCGCCCGCTTATGTCTACCACCCATACTTTGATTGATGTTCACAAAGGGAGAATGACGATGACCGTTTTGGGCGAATCGGTGACATTTTCTCTGTAAGATACTCAAAACACTCCTACCCCTGCCATGCTAGATGATTGTTCGTTCTTTGAGCCAGTTGCTTCATGCATCCACGAGCTAAAAGGAGTTGTGGTTGTGGACAAATTAGGAGACGGGGACGATGACGGATTTCTAAGGAAGGAGGGGGATACACTAGAAGTTGACTTAAGTGAGGAGTACGATGAGTTTGACGACGAGAAGCATTTGAGTGGGGAAGATTTGATCGAGTTAATGGGTATTGACATAAATAATATTATTGAAGAATTTCAAGATGAATTAGATGTGAAGAATAAGGCACCTAAATTCGAGAAAAAGGTAGAGTTGGAGCCACCAACAAATCATTCGAAGTACGTTTCCATTGACCCTTACAAAACTTTTAAACTTGCAACGAACAAGAGCGTGGCATATGCCAATGATTAGACGAGGGAGAAGAAGAAATCGAAAGAGGTTCGCACTAAGGAAGTTATAAACTCGCAGTATGAGGTTGGTCAATTAGTGGTGTATAATCATAACCGTAATCTTGATCCAACCAATCTCGAGGCCGAATGGAGTGGATCGTTTTTAGTAAAAGAATTAGATAAATATGGAGTAGCCACTCTATACGATAAGCGTACACTAGTGCAGAAAACAATATGAAGATTCGAAATAGTAGCAAGAGAGAGTTCGTGGGCCCACCACGAGCAAGAGATTGACCAAGCATATAGCGTCGAGCAAGCGACGTTAAAATTTGCGCTTCTTGGGAGGCAACCCGAGCTTTCTGTATCATTTTGTATTTTAATTCCATTTATTTCATGTTTTATTTTGGTTTTTACCTTTTTTAGAATAGATGAAAAGACTCGAACGAGGGGAATTGATAAATCAAGCGAATAAAAGATCAATGTAGCAATTATGCCCGCGTCGATGCCGAGACTGCTCACGTCGGTCGACGCGTAGTTGACGCAACTGCCAAAGAATAGCTCTCTGACGCATCGATCTGGCTCGCGTCGGTCAATGCAACGTCGACACGACCCAAACCCAGCCCAGAAAACATTTCAAACTCGGATTTTACCTGCCGACCCGACCCGTTTACATATGACCGGCGGCCAACAGCCTGTGTGGCCTTATAAAACACGTCCACACCCTCTTCTTTTTCTTTCCTTCACCTTTCAACTTCAATTCTTCAACTTATCTTGCTTTCTACCTTTCAGTTTCTTTATTCTTTTAACTTCTTGCAATTTCCCACCAAACCGCATCAATTTAACCCACACAAGCTACAACCCCAGTTTTTCTTCCCTTTTCCATCATTCAAGCTAATTTTCTCCAAAACTGGCTACGAGGGTTTGGAGCAATTTTCCAGAAACGGGCTAGTTTCGAGCAACGATTGTAGAGGGAGCGGTGGCCAATATATATTTTCAGGGATGTTACATATAATTTTTATGGGGTTTAAGCTTGAATGTCTTGCGAGCGATGGCCAATTACACAAATCAACGAGTAGCGGCTCGACCTTCTATTTTCAGGGATGTTTCATTTTCCTTCCTCTTTTTGATTTTTGGATGTATTTGTGGCAATCAGGAGATTGCTGGGGTTTTTATAGAGGGGGTGGTCGAGTGTGATTTTTATTGCTTAATTGTGTAAATCTTTAATATTTGGCCTGTAATAATTAAATACTTAAACGTGATTAATTGCTATTTCTGCGCGGTATTGTGTTTGTATGGCTTGCCTGTCAAAGTTAACTATGTTTGATTTGATGTTCTTGTTTTTGAGCGTGTATAAGTGCATAGAATTTATCAAAATTATTATTTATATATTGAAAAATGGTACTTAGATGCAATTGATTTCGCAAAACCTTTAAAGCAGCGTCAATTCAAAACTTATTCATGCAAAAAGCCTGTGAGTAGCCTGAGTGATTATCATCATTGCATGTACTTGAATGAGTTTCGATTTGATATCTCTTTGAAACCGCTGTGTGTAGTTGACTTTGAACATGACGTTAAGGCACAGAAAAACCCTATTTCCGGCCATATCCATAAACTTTAGCTACTATAAAATCCAAATGAGCCAATCATAGCCAAATTATCCATGCCTATAACCATGTGTATTTTTAGTCGACCCCTAAAAATCCATTAAAAGCGTGGGGTAGGAGTTCGTTATTTTTATTGGTTATTTAGTATTTTGGAATTTTTTATTAAGAGTTTATGAAATTATTGTAATTAAGTACCACCATCCGAAGAAAGAAATTAAAAAAAAAATACCCCATAAAAATTATAATAAGGGGGAAATAAAAAAGAAGAAAAAAAAGAAGGATGGTGAGTCTTGTTGAATTGTGTTAGTCATTGCCTACGCGCTAATGAAGGCTTGTGTTTTATTGTTTATTTTATTATGAATCCTAATATTTAAGAGGCAAAGAGTTTTGATGTAAATGAGATGAAGCATATAAGAATCTTCAATTGTGATTAAGTGGTTCGATCAAAAGTCAGTTTTAGAGTATCGAGTTGAGAAATAGCCCAATTTAAAGGCTACGTTATGAGTGTTTAGTGAGGTATTTTTATTTTTGTACGAGGTGAAGTAAATCGCTTCGTGATTAGATTAGGTTGAGTGAGTTATTGATCACGTTAGATCGTGAGTTAGCCACAAGACTTTTATGTTCCATACCCGTCGAAAGAGCCTTACATTACAATCCGAAAAGACCTTTTCCAATTCTTAGTTTTGACAGCACACTTAATTTGCGATTGAAAAGAGATTGGTTTTTCGTGCTTGTTTGTTGTACTTGCATTTGTATGATTTGAGTGTATACAGGTCCTACGCAGCAATGCTTGAGTTCTTTTGAGTGTACAGCCACATATTTATTTCCCTTTTGAGAGGATGCATGATTTTGATTTTGAAGCAACAATGTAATAAAGGTGGAGTGTTTGACGTTGCGTGGTTTGTACCTATATTTTCAAAATTATGTATGTAGCATAGCACGACTCATGGCTTGAGCTGATTTTCTTTCTTGTTATACTTTGAATCTAACGTCTGTTCGAGGATGAACAAACCAATTAAGCGTGGGGTAGTTGATTAGAGCATATTTGCCCTTATTTTTATTAGTGTTTTAGTTCTTTCTTCTATTTGTTTTTGGTATAAGTTGGATGATTTAAGCCTAATTCTGTATTTTTATACTTCCAGTTTATTTTATCGTATTTTGATCATAATTGATGAGAATAGGTGATCATTCGTTGTTTTTCACCTTATAGCTAAGTAACTGAAAGAGTTCAGCGCGTAGATAGATGAATTTCGATGTTCAAGAGTGGAGAACGAGCTTTCTGGTGAACGAGTAGCAGAAAGATCGAGAAATGAGACGTACTCTCAGTAGTGTTGATCGATACGAGCGTCAACGTGAACCTGACCCACGACGCTCGACACTATGTCGACGCTAAGCCGACGTAACTGTCTGAAGTGTCGATCCAAGGGTGCATCTTTTGATGCCCAAGTCGACGTAACTTGATGTTTCGTCGATCTATGACTGTGTCAGTCGACGCGAGTGCACAGGCAGCATCGATGCCGAGCCAATGTCCGCGTCGGTCAACGCAAAGTCGACGTGACTGCCCAGAAATGCGTTTTTAGGTTTTCTTGTGCGCCAAGACATGCTATATCTATAAATACCCTTCATATATCGGATTTCAAGGGAGACACGACTACCTAGGGTTGGAGAGCACAGAAACAACGCATTTACACACTCCGTCATGTAGACAAAGATCGAGATTGAAGATTCAAGCTCCTTACACTCAAGACTCACTTCAAAACAAGATCTTCGTTCCAAACTCCGGATTCGCTGGAGATTTTTATCACTTTTACTAGTTTCAATAAGTCTTCTAAACTCTTAATTATTTTCGTAGTTAATTTCTTAGTTACTTCTAGAATAGATAAATTCTCAATTTACTTTATGCTTCACACTTTGGATATTTTGGATTCATCTAGTTTATTTATGCATTTTGATTCATGCTTAATTTCCCGTTCATATGTTTCTATGATACAATTGCTTCATGATAGTTTCTTATATTCATGTTCTTATATTCGTTACTGTTATTCATGAGATTCGATTAGGCTTAGATCATTACTGCGTTTTATTGCTAGTTTAACTATTTCTTAGTTCTTAGGTTTAAGTAGTTTAAATACAGATCTTAGTTGGTAATCTAGTTCAAGATAATTGGTTTAATTAGTTTTAAATATTGCTTAGTTTTAAATGATCAAATCAAAATCTTCAAAACCCCCAATTTGTATGTATTATTTGATCACTCGTGATTGAGAAAAATATCTAAGAGACCGAACAGTTATCCTCGAGAGAATCGACTTGAGTCAAACTCACCACCCTACGAGTTCCTCGTACTCATGCGAGCAAGCTTGAATGTTTTGAATTAAAAATATATATTTGGGGTGCACAAAAGCTTGGATCAATTATCTAAGGCTGTCAATAGTATTTTCCGATTGATATTTCCTTGCATTTGGAGAAGTACTTTGACAACAAATTTGAATTTTCTTCTTTCTTTACGATCTCCTCTCCCAAAGGACCAGCATCCAAACCGGTGACAAGAGTAAACTCTTGCAACCCAAATATAGCACGTGTCCCTTTAAAATCGAACCACACCTCGCGAGTTTTACCACCTGTCACTCGTCGGATAGCTAATTGGTGGAATAGTTGAGGAGCTATTATTTTCTTCTTCAAATAGAAAAAATGTCTAAAGCAGTACGCCTCGAACAAAGATCTTCTGTGATCATCTAGTCGGTTAAATACATACTGGATCTTCCCCCAAATCACTACTACTACTTACTTGTGCATTTTCGAACCTTTAAAATTCATTTCTCAAGATAAATGCGACCTGGAATTAGATTTCCATCGATTAGTGGATATATACATAAATCAGATATGAGTATAAAATGATAATAACATTCTTTGCACTAAATTAAAATACATTATTATTATCATCACCATTATTATTATTATTACTATTATGATTATGACTATTACTATTATTCTTATTATTCCTATTATTATTATTATTATTATTATTATTATTATTATTATTATTATTGTTACACACATCCAGGAGCAATTGTAATGTGTATTCAATAAACAAATATTATAGAGGTTGGTAAATTTATAATCATTCAATGTGTATTCGATTTTTAATCATTCAATTTGTAATACCAATTCAGAAAATACACATTCTGGAATAGATATTCTATTAATCTGTTCTAGAGAACACACATTCCAGAACGAGTTTTCTGAAAGCCGTTCTACAAAATAGATACCACTAAAACTACGATTCCAAATGATTGTATCACTAAAAAAAATGCAATAAAGCCCTCAACCGTTATGAAGAAAAAAAAATATAATAATTTTTTTTTGTCAAAGATGAAAAATGAAAGCCAATGTTTCGAGTGTTTACGAAAATAGGAAGATGTCAATAATTACAAATGTATCAAACCCGAACGAGAAACCTCAGATAATTGCATTTCACTCCTCGTCGAAGTGGAGAACCAATTTTTCAGGCATGCAAGAAAACATCAAAACTTGTAATTAATATGGATTCAGCTTTTACAAAGGTTATACTTCCCGAATCTTTGATAAGTTAAGCAACGAATCACTAAGATCTAAGCTACAGCAATTGGAAACGTAAGCAAAATAAAAGCTGATCAAAAACCCAAAAATCACACGATTTGGTAAATTTAGGGCTAATTTACCAGATAGCCAAAAAAAGGCCGTTCATTCATACAACAATCAAAATGGGACCATATCACAAAGCCCTAAAATACACATAACAATATCATGAAATAATGAAAACTTAACACAAGTACAAATAGCTTACAAACAGAAAAGAAATAAAAAATAATAACTACACGACTTTTGTATTAAAAAAACAACTAACCTTAAATTAAAATTACGCTTGCACTTTGGATTGATGCTGCGAATAACTTCGTCTTCTTTCAAGGTATCGGACGGGAGGAATGGGATGCCAGGATGTGGATAATTGTTGTACCAGGCGGTGGACAGTGGCGGTGTAAAACGGTGGAGAATCGCGTTGTCCGACGGAGATTGGCGTTGTCGAACGGGACATTGAACGGAAAAACGGGAGTGTGAGCAAACCGATGAATTGAATTATGGGTTTTAGGATTAATTAGGGTTTATGATTTTGTGATTTGGGGTTTAGGATTGTTTACGGTTTTAGGATATTACCGAGTAGGGTTTTATGATTAATTATGATTTAGGATCTTATGATTTCAGGTTTTATGATTAACTAGGTTTTATAATTTTGAGTTTTAAGATTAATAGAGTTTTATGATTAGTTAGGGGTTTTTTTATAAAATTTATTTATGATTTAGTGGGTGTTTTGTGATTAATAAATTTTTGGGGTGCTTTGTAATAAATTAAATATATTTGTTCATGTATTTAAATAATTAAACATACAAAAGGGCACTATAGAGAATAACAAATTAATATTAATATTTTTATTAATAAATATAAATTTATTTATGACACCTGTCATTCATTCAAAATATACATGTCGATAGATAAGTACAACGGATACCTGTGTGTAGAAAAGTCCAAGAATGAAAATGAAGTTGAGATAGGATTTGGAAGGATATTATTTTAATACTAGTTTAATATGTAGCGATTTTTTTGGAGTTTTTATGGTAAAATTATCTACACTCAATCACATAGTTATCATCATACATTTTATATATAATCACAATCTCCAAAAATATTTTTATTCCCATTATTTCTTTTTACATGATTTTATTGGGTTATTCTCTAATCAAATGAAATGAAATAGAGATATTGATTTTAATCACACCCTTCAAAGATTATAAGTGCCTAAAAAATAAGTTTATCAACCCCATTTTATTTTATAACACCTTACAAACTCTTTTATTTTGTACATAAACTTTAACATCTTATTTTTAACATAATATTTAATAATTTATCAGTTTCTTAGACACCTTATCATATGTAGAAAGCTATGAAGCACTTATACGGGTACGGGACACTGATACGATACGATACGGGTACGCAAATACGTCATGTGTTGAAATCTTAAGGATACGGGTATGTTATATATATATATATATATATATATATATATATATATATATATATATATATATATATATATATTGAAATATAGTTATATTAACAAAAAAAACCAAAATTTCATAAATATTTAAATTTCAAATGTGATAAGTTTAAAAAATACATGAAACAAGTAAATTATTTATACAAGATTTTTTTTCCTGAAACCTATAAACATTTGTACTATCTCTCACAACTTGTGGTTTTATATTAGGATGAATTAAAATTCTTATTTTGTTTTATTCATTAAATCCAGGAGTTGAGACGGTCAAGATTTTCTTAAAAAATCTGACACTTTATGGGTACGTATTGATACGTGTCCGCATAAGTGTCGTATCCGATAAGTATCCGATGCGGGTACGGCATCATCGTAGAAGTATCCGTGCAACATAGGTAGAAAGTTAGGAAATATTTTTAAAAAGTTTAGTCAAACTCTCCCTACATCTCAAGAAAAGATTTATATAATATTAATAAAAATAATATATTACAAATTCGGAAATATATAATAATAGTAACCGAAATTAACAAGAATTTATTAAGTTTTTTTACATATATTAAGTGCATACAATACTAAATTTTGCTCTCCTGTGTTTAACTAATTTATACTAAATGTCAGATTTTATTTATTAACAAAGGGGCCATGGTAATAAATAAATAAATTAGCACGATGGGTCATAAATTTCATGCGGCTGATTTCTGCTGCATATATAGGTATTAGGTACATAATTTGTGATAAATGCCTACCCTATTTATTGGTAATTATTATCAAACAGTTGCCGTTAAAGTTCTTAACTAAAATTGTGCATCCGCCGTCTGTCAATAAATCACGCTGCGGCTCATCACATCGCCACTGTTGTCAAATTTTAGAAGAAATCAAAATTTAGAAGAAATGAAGCCTTTAAAATCAAAACACACTACTTTGTTCACCATCAATAATGTGTACCTACCCCTCGCTCACATGAATTGCATGCACAATAGTCTAAATCTAATATATTTTACCTCGTCCAAATTATCTTTTTAATTGGCATTGTGTTTTTTTTTTTTCCTTTTCAATTCTCTCTCTGTTTTTTTTTCACTAACAAAATATTTTTTCAATCAAACTGCCTACCCAAGTTGGCGTCCTTTTCAGTTTGTCTCCTAAAAGCAAATTTCGGAAAGAAAAAAAAAAAGACTCAATCGTCAAACACGTGAATTAAATGCGAGTTTTGTGAGGTCATATTTATCTTCTTTTACTTCCCTTCGTTGACCCTTTGTGGGAGGCCCATATTTCCTATCATCCACGGGCCTCACCACCAGGCCAACACCAATGTGTTCGCCGAATTTTTCCGACCCAAAGTATTAAGTTTAGGTTAATTGGAGTCAGAGAACCCCTCCGATTTGTTGTTAAATTGGATTTAATCAATTTATTGGTGAAGCGAAAATTCGTCTTAACGAATTGTGTAGGGTCGATCTACGTGTCGTGTACATAATCGTAGCATTTTGAATTTCTCAAATTCAATTATTGGTGAGTTAGAAATAATATCTTGAAGTTGAACGGTTGTTTAAGTGCTTTATTATTTATTCCACATTGAATATTAATCAATGTGGAAGGGAGTTTAAAAATGATTTCATTTATTTAGTGGACATCAAGTGGGTCAGCGGGTGTTGTGGACTTTGTGTGAACAAAGCTCACGCGGGCTCTTGGACTTGGGTTCGCCCGTCGCCTTCGACGAAACCAAAGGCGGAGCCGAGCCCGGACCTTGGACCTAGGACCTGGGACTTGGGCAATTGGTCCGATTGGGGTGTCCTGGTTCAACCCTAACTACCTTTTTAGTTTTGAACGTACACGCTCCTGAGAAGTCAATTGGGCTCCTGACCATTACGAAAACGGCAAGCACACTCCTGACCGTTCAGGTACGTTTCCAAACGTACAAAAACGTCATGCAATTGCATGTACACGCTGTACCTCTCCAGGTTCATGCTGCCAGTTTGAACGTCTTAATGCTGTCTTTACGGACGTCATTAAGCTGCTGTAACTTCCCCGTTCGAACAGCTATATAAGGGTGAGAGGCTCCTGTTTCATTCACACACTGAACACCTGAAACGAGAACACCTGAAAATCATAGAACTCTCAGCATGCAACACACATATCATTCTGCATTTTTTCTTTACGTAGTTCAGTCCAAACTCTTCCAGTTCGCCAGAGCTCTGGTATATATGGTGTTGTAATACCAGAGACGAAGTCATTTTATTTTCTGAGACGAATTGCCAAAACCGAAAGGCACTACCGGGGCAATTTTGTCTTGCGGATAGAGTTTTACTCGACTCGACTTTTACTTATAGTTTCTATTTTATTTTTTCAGTTTTAGTGATATTCCATACAGACCCTATTTGTGCTCTTTGTATTTCCAACAATCGCAAGATGAAATTCTATTTGTAATTTTATGTTTTAATATCACTACTGGAAACATGTCTACCTCCAGCACTCCGGTAAGCTCGACACTTGGTTCGATAAGCTCGAGTGCTCCTGCAATTACCTTCACCATGTCAACGACGACCACTGCCCCTGTAGTCACGAACACCTCAACGATTGGCGCGTCTACGCCAAACATGAACATGAGTCATGCTGACTTTCTCCTCAATCAAGGAACCCTCGACACCCTTCTGGAGACACTGTCGAGGCGCATCTCGGCAACCAACCCGAACCCAGACCCAGCTTCGGCTGCTGGATCGTTCCCTTATGGAATGGGGACTTCAGTCCAAACTGTGTCAGCTTCGGCTGTGAACCATCCTACTGGGATGACGGGAACTTCGGTTCCAAGTATATTTCCTGGATCATTCCCTTATGGGATGGGGACTTCGGTCCAAAATGTGTCAACTCCAATTGTGATCCATCCTACTGGGATGACGGGAACTTCGGTTCCATATATGTTTGCAACTGCTCCGCCAACATATTACTCTGCTTCAGCTACCCATTTAACGGGTATGATGGGAACGTTTGTTCCGACTATGACTGCTCCGGTGCACTCCTCACGGATTATGCTCATCGCGGAGAAGCCTCCAAAATTCAATGGTGAAGGCTTTAAGAGGTGGCAACAAAAGATGTTGTTCTACCTTACGATGCTTGACTTTGCTAACTTCGTGAAGGAAGACGAACCGCCCACTCCGGATGAGTCCGAAACCAACTTCAATGTTCGTGCCGCCTACGATAACTGGCCCAACGACGAATATCTGTGTAAAGGCTTTCTCCTAAGTAGCCTAGAAGATAGTTTGAGTAACGTATACTCGGACGTAAAGACCTCCAAGAAAATATGGGAGGCACTCGAGAAGAAGTACAGCTCCGACGAGGCTAGTACTAAAAAATTTGTAGTCACAAATTTCATGGACTACAAAATGGTTGATTCTCGCCCAGTTATGGAACAAATTCAACAATTCCAAATACTGGTGAATGATGTGCACGCCGAGGGGATGGTACTTCCTGATGCTTTCAGGGCTTCTACCATGATTGATAAGTTTCCTCCAAACTGGAAAGACTTCAAGACATATCTCAAGCACAAGCGAAAGGCGATGTCTCTTGAAGATGTTATCCCGAAGGTTCGAATTGAGTCCAAAGTTCGAGTTCAGTACCAGAAGTCGAAAGGTTCGGTTGAACCTCAGGTTAATCTACTTGAACAAGGAGACAACTCGAAGAAGAGGCCTCGTTCTGGCAACGCTACGCCTTAAGCTCCTTCTTCTCAGAAGTTCAGTGGTAACTACTTTAACTGTGCCAAACCCGGACACCTGTCTAAGAACTGTCGCAAACCAAAGCAAAAGAAGGCCAATTCGAGTGCGCAACTAGCCGAGAGAGAGCTGACTAGTGATGATCTCATTGAGGTTATCACTGAGGAAGCTAATATGGTCGAGAACCGTGGTCAATGGTTCGTCGATACTGTTGCAACCGCCCCTGTGTGTGCAGACCGAAGCTTGTTCTCCAAATACCATCCCTGTGAGGGAAGGAAGTTGACATGGGAAACTAAGCTTCTTCGCAAGTTGCAGGTGTTGGTTCGGTTGTCCTCAAAATGACCTCCGACAAGAAGATCACTCTGAATGAGGTGCTGCACATTCCGGACATCAGGAAGAATTTAGTCTCTTGTTCAATACTAGTTAGTCGTGGTTTTAAACTTGTATTTGAGGCTAATAAGTTTTTATTGTCAAAGTTTGGAACACCTCTGGGTAAGGGCTACCTTACAGATGGACTGTTCAAACTCAGTGTAATGGCTATACGCCCAAAACCTATCATTAATAAAATTACTTCTGATTCCTCTTACTTAACTGAGTGCTCCAGTTTATGGCATTGTAGATTAGGCCACGTTAATCAAAATGCAATAAAGCAATTATCAAATCTCAATTTGATTAAAGTAAATGAATTTGTTAATAAAAGTAAGTGTAAAATTTGTGTAGAAGCAAAAATGACAAAGTTACCATATAAATCAGTATAAAGGAGCATGACACCTCTAGAATTAATTCATACGGATGTATGTGATTTTAAGTTTGTGCAAACAAGAGGTGGTAAAAAGTATTTTATTACTTTTATTGACGATTGCACAAGGTATTGTTACTTATACTTTTTAAGAGGTAAATATGAGGCTATTGAAACTTTCAAGAACTTCAAAAGTGAAGCCGAAAATCAACTTAACTGCAAAATTAAATCTATCTAAAGTGATAGAGGAGGGGAATATGTAGCTCCATTTGAGGAGTTGTGCAACGAAAGTGGCATAATTCATCAAACTACAGCTCTGTATGCACCTCAATCGAACGGAGTTGCTGATCGAAAGAATCGTACATTGAAAGAGATGATGAATGCATTGTTGATTAGTTCTGGGTTACCTCAGAACATGTGGGGTGAAGCTGTTTTAACGGCTAACTATATCCTCAATAAAATCCCACTTAAAGGTAGGGACGAAACTCCCTATGAGTTTTGGAAAGGAATGAAACCTTCTTATAAACACCTCAGAGTGTGGGGTGTTTAGCGAAGGTAGAAATGCCTCTACCAAAGAAGGTGACAATCGAACCCAAAACGGTTGATTGTATTTTTATTGGCTACGAACTAAATAGTAGCGCCTATTGATTTATAATTCATAGGTCAGATGTTCCGGACATGAATGTCGGAACCACAATTGAGTCAAGGAATGCAATATTGTTTGAAGATATCTATCCTTATAAGGATAAAGTTGCATCCAGTTCAAACACTGGAAATGCTGAAGGAACTACAAGTCCTGAACTTGTGGGGGTAGAACCTAAGTCTCGTAAAAGACCTAGTTAGAAACTTGAAGCTCTAACTCCTAGGCGGAGTACTCGAGCTAAAGTTGCGAAGGATTCCGGTCCTGACTATGTGATTTTCATGTTGGATGAAGAACCAGCTTCATTAAAAGAAGCTTTCTCCCGGACTGATAGTTCATTTTGGAAGGAAGCTGTTCAGAGCGAGATCGATTGGATCATCCAGAACCATACGTGGATTCTGACTGATTTACCAGAAGGGTGTAAACCTTTAGGGAGTAAATAGATTCTGAAACGAAATTTCAGAGCTGATGGATCAATCGATAAGTATAAAGCTCATTTGGTTGTGAAAGGATTTCTCCAGAAGGAGGGATATGATTTCTTTGATACATACTCTCTTGTGATGAGAATTACCTCTATCCGGGTGCTTCTTGCAATTACTGCTTTGCACAATCTTGAGATTCACCAAATGGATGTAAAAACAGCTTTTCTAAATGGCGATTTAGAAGAGGAAATATATATGGAACAACCTAAAGGTTTTAAAACCTGGACAAGAAAGAAGGTGTGCAAACTGGTTAAGTCTTTATATGGCTTGGAACAAGCACCTTTACAATGGCACTTGAAATTTGACGAAGTGATGATGTCAAATGGCTTCAAGATAAACGAGTGCGACAAGTGTCTATACATTAAGAATACTAATAACAGATTTGTTATAGTATGTCTTTATGTAGATGATATGTTAATCAAAAGCAGCAACCTACAAGTGATTAACGAGATGAAACTCATGCTAAAAAGGAATTTTGACATGAAGGATCTTGGAGTTGCTGACACCATTCTTGGCATAAGAATCATAAGAACTCTAGATGGAATTTTCTTGTCACAATCTCATTACATTGATAAAGTGATCAAGAAATTCAATGCTTAAGATAGTCTTCCATAAAAGACACCAATGGAACTCGATGTTCACTTAAGTAAGAACAAAGGTGACCCTGTTGCTCATAAGGACTATGCTAGGATAATTGGATGTCTAATGTACATCTCTAACTATACAAGACCTGATCTAGCTTGCTCGGTAAACAAACTGAGTTGATATACAAGCAATCCAAGTGGAGAACACTGGAAAGCACTTGTGAGAGTTTTGAGATACTTAAAGTATACTCTGAATTTTGGGCTACATTATGGTAGATACCTCAGGGTACTTGAAGGTTACTGTGATGCAAACTGGATATCCGACTCAAAGGAATCACTGTCAACAAGTGGGTATGTGTTTATAATAGGGGGAGGAGCTGTTTCTTGGAGATCCACTAAACAGACATGTATAGACCGATCCACTATAAGATCTGAGCTTATCGCCTTGGACAAAGCAGGTGAAGAAGTAGAATGGCTTCGTATCTTTTTGGAAGATATTTCATGTTGGGAGAAACTCGTGCCGCCGGTTATACTTCACTGCGATAGTCAAGCTTCTTTTGGAAGGGAAAGAAGTGGTTTCTATAACGGTAAGTCTCGACATATTCATCGGAGACATAACACCGTAAGATATTTTTTATCGAGTGGGATTATCTCAGTTGACTACGTAAGGTCGAGAGATAATCTAGCGAATCCATTCACTAAAAACATAGCTCGAGATCAGATGTATAAGTTGCTTGAAGGAATGGGAGTGAAATCCACATCTTAAAGATGATTGTAGTGGAAACCCAACCATGATGAGTGTAGATCCCACAAACTTAGTTCAATGGGAAAACTAAACTATAAAAGTCTGGTAAGTAAAACTCTACGATCCTATTCCCTAACGGCAAAAGTAGAGTTTTTAATCTGTCACGTGGTGAGAATAAATCTCTGATTTTTAATGATTCTTGTGCAGGTCTATGACTTGAGTATGACTATTTTCTCGTTTTAAGAATCACCTATTTAAGAGAGAAGTGAGGGCCACTTCTACTGTATGCTTATGAATCCAAAGAATTTGTCTATGGCCAGAAACGGACACAAAACGTGAGAACTGAAGAATTATGAGACCTTAGTGGGTTGGTACTATTGTCTAGTATACACAAAGGGGAATAGTTCAAGAATTATGTTCACAACAGCGGACCGAGCTATAGTCCACAAGCCACCTATATCTATTCTCTATTGTCTCTTAAGGACCGAGCTACATATTTGCATGCATGTTTTCGTTTTTTGAGTTTTCTCACTCATGTTGGGGATTGTTGTTAAATTGAACTTAATCAATTTATTGGTGCAGCGAAAATTCGTCTTAACGAATTACATATGCTCGATCTACGTGTCGTGTAGATAATCGTAGCATTTTGAATCTCTCAAATCCAATTATTGGTGAGTGAGAAATAATGCTTTGAAGTTGAACGGTTGCTTAAGTGCTTTATTGTTTATCCCACATTGAATGTTAATCAATGTGGAAGAATTTAAAAATGATTTCATTTCTTTAGTGGACATCAAGTGGGCCAGCGGGTGTGGTGGACTTTGTGTGAACAAATCTCATGCGAGCTCTAGGACTTGGGTTCGCCCGTCCCCGAGCCCGGACCCGGATCTTTGACCTGGGCTTGGGACTTGGGTCTTGGGTCTTGGACAATTGTCCGAATTGGCTGGTCCTGGTTCAACCCTTCCCCGCTGGAACCCCTATATAAGGGTGAGAGGCTCCTGCTTCATTCACACACTGATCGAGAACACCTGAAAATCATAAAACTCTCAACATACAGCACACATATCATTCAGCATTTTTTCTTTACGTAGTTCAGTCCAAACTCTTCCAGTTCGCCGGAGCTTTGGTATATACGGTGCTATAATACCAGAGATGAATTCGTTTTATCTTTGGAACGAATTGCCAAAATCAAAGGGCACTACCGGGGCAATTTTGTCTTGCGGATAGAGTTTTACTCGACTCGACTTTTACTTATAGTTTCTGTTTTTCTTTTTTTTTTCAGTTTTGGTGATATTCCATATAGTCCCTGTTTGTGCTCTTTGTATTTCCAACACGATTTTCGGTCTAGATTTATTTATTTTATTAATAAACTATTGCATAAGTCCTATTGTTAATAAAAGGAAAAAAAAATAGTCTGCATACAGACCGAACCATTTGACATAATACGAACACAAGACATAATAAGATTATTAATTAAAATAAGACTGAACGCTTCACAATGAATCCCCGCTTAAGTGAAATCCTTGAATAATTGTGTATGGGTGTAGATTCTTTTTCATCAACAATATTCATCCAAGATTATTTTGACGCGATACTCATAAAGTGAGGGCTGAAGAGAAATATCAGTCAAAGTTGTCGTTCTTACATTATTTTGGCCCACATCGCCAATAACTTCAGGCGTTGTTTCCGTCCATCTCCTATAACGACTTCACCTGATACTGGTATCATTCCGAGTTGAACAGTCATATCCCTATCTATCGTCACCGTCTTTGATGAGGTGCAGTGAATCATATACCCGCGATTTATTCCAAGCTACATGGTGGTCCCCGGACTACCACCATCTGAGTCCTCTTAACTAGATGATCCCAACAAGATACCTCCGCCACCACCTACATCTCTAACAACATTGTGGAACCGCGATTGAAAAAAGGTCCAGAAAATCCTATTTCACAGTCTTCTAAGGCATCTAGTAAGTAAATGAAAAGACACAATACTCATGTGCAACTCATATGTTCGACGACCGAGTCTTTTTTTGTCGAAAACTGCTTTTAGGAGGCAAACTAAAAAAATAGATACTTGTTGAGGCAATTCGATATAAAAAAGTACTTTGCGAGGCGTAACCAAAAATGAGGACGAAATTTCTTTTCACTTTTCTATTCAATATCATTAAAGAATTTTGCATGTTTTTTCTAATAATTATATATATTTACTACAAAAACGAAAGTTTTGTGTGTGTGTTTATACCCTTATATTGCACATACAATTATCTTAATGTGTAATCTTACGAAACAATTGAATATTATTATTTTAAATTATTTAAATATCTAAATAAGTTATTATATATGTAGAGTTAAGTAATATATATTTATATCATATATTTATTTTCAAAAATCAAATAGTATTAAAAATGTTTAACTTGGTTCGTAAAAAGATAATTATTGTATGAAATGTACTTTACAAATTATGAATAACTTTTCCACAACATTCATAATGTTTTTCACCACGTTCATTCTCATCATAGCCAATCAAGTTATTTAAACTTTTACGATTGGTCACTCTTAATATTACAACATACAATTGACCATAACTGAAAACTGACTTCTTAAAAAAAAGTCCAACTTGTTAGAGAGAGAAAAAAAAGAGAGAATGTCCTTGACTTTTGTTGATCGTTATTATGCCACGATCATGGAAAATTGTCATCATTGGAACTTAAAGGGCAACCTCAGGTCATGTGGTGTTACATTCATTTAAGGGATTACATCTAATTCACCTACATTTCTTCCTCGAAGAATCTTAGCCTCCAAACATGATTATTTTGTTTTGCAACAACTAACCTAGTTCCATTTCATACATCAAGTGAATGCTTAATATTTTTCAACAACATGATTAGAGTTCCAACTTTCAACTTTAACTTATGATTAAGAAATTGCATAAGAAATTCAGAACACTTAATTGTTCAAATATTTAATGAGTTGACATTATGCAATATGTCAATGTTTGAATCATATTTGCACGCACCGTCAAAGCTCAAATATACAAAATTCTCTTTAATTTAATGAAGTCATATGTTCATTAATCAAATTGACGATATCAAGCGTTGGTGTAAGGATAGCTCGACCCCCCCAAATAAACAGAGCATTCAGTAATTGTTCCAAATTGTGGATATGTGTTCACCACAATTGACACAATAGGGTCACCATCATCTTTCCACTACCAATTACTTGAAATCTCACTATCAACGATATTATAGTCTAATCCTCTAATTGTTCCATCGCCTATGTTATTTAACCACTATGATTTTTTTATTCAACACAATAGCCATTTGAACTAAAATTTTATAGCCACATATTTTTTGTCAACCTAAAAATATGAAATTTCTCCATAAATGTGAAGAAGTAAATGTGTCACGTAATATGTCAAAGTCAAGTAACTTAATACAAAAATTTGTTTCATTTGATTTCCATTAATATAAATAAAACGTAATCTATATTAATATGATAAAAGTGAGAATATGTTTAGAATTAAAAAATTACCAAAGTATAGGACCATCATTTAAATGTTTAGCAAAAGGAACAACACTAATCTATATTTAACATCATAACAGATTTCACTACTGCAAAACAGCTAATTAACGGCGGTTTTTTTTTTTTTTGTTTTTAATGACGGTTTTTGAACCGCCCTTATATCGACCGCCGTTAATTTTTACGACGGTTTAAAAAAATCGCCGTAAAAAAGTCAAAATTAACGGCGGTTCTGGAAGACATTTAAAGGCGGTTTTCGAACCGCCGTTAATGCAGCATTTTTACGGCGATTTTTGAAAAATACCTTTTAGAAAGTCTGTTTTCCAAAACAAACAATCTACGACGGTTCTGGAAAATACCTTCTAGAAAGTAGTAAAAAAAATTAAAAAAAGAGAAATGAAAATACAAATTAAATACAAATACAATTATAAGAAACTGAGATGATAGTGTATCTTACAATCTTTTCCTACACAACACCTACAAATGCATGCGAAGAACACAAAATACAATCATAAAGATGTGAGAYACCTAATTAATCAAGGAAGTGATATCAAATAGAAACCAACTAGTTATAGAGATATAAAGTCAAGAAGCCTCTTTCTTATATACAAAATTATTGACCGCTTAATACAAAGTTTTACCCACAGGAGTTTGCCGTCATTGCTGCACACAACACACACAGTTCCATGATCATCCATTTGAGAAGTTCCTTGATCAACTCTATCCTGATGGGCAAAGCATTACCAGAAACATTATTATCACAGTAATTAATGGCAACTCTCTGTACCAGTTAATTTCTAGTTTCTACAAAAGTTGCAGGCAACAAAAAGCGCTGATGTAAATTAAATAAAAAAAAAAAGAATCACAAAACAAAATTCTCAAATATAGTTCCATGGCAATCACCTATCTAGCTTGACTATGACACAGATATGCCCAACTTGTCTGAATTTACATTCAATTTGAAGGATCATAAGAGTTCATTTATCCACTCAAGGGATCACATACAATACAACCGCAAAATCTTATCTGAATTTACACTTACGCACGTTAAAAAATTTATAAAATCTTGTCATCCTAATGATATGAGACTGGTTGCTAATTATATTAAGTTCAATAAGTTTGTTGCATAAAATCTTAAGATTTACTTGTTGATTTGAATGAGCTTCAAACCGAGGAGCCTTTGCTCTCAATTTCTCGGCTTGATCATATAAGTTATAATGAAGGTAGTTCCTCAGCAACAGATTCAAAAGGATTCAAAAGGTAGTCCCTCATGGAATAAAACCTAAACCTTGGGTAGTTTTTGTAATTCTCCCTAAATAACAAGTCTGGTGTATTATAGAATAAGAATTGCCTAAAGTAGAAAATAAAATAATTTTAAGTAGTTAATGCTAAATATGTGTACCTTTGGTTCGATCTGAAGATGTTGTAGTAGCAGTCGAGTCGGATAGAGTCCCGTTGCTATTCATATTATTACTATCACCAGCTAGCAAAATTCCAGATGTTGTTACCATATATGAGAGGTCGGTGACGGGGCACGCTTGTACTGCGGCTAATTCGTTTAACCATTGATCGTCTGAATGCTTTTTCTTATAAATCTCATTAAAATCAACGCACGCGCGACTCTACACGACGACGTAAAACAAAAATTGGGTTATTATTATTATTAATTTATTTTACGTAAAGCCAGCTAGAATAGAATTGAAATCACTTAAACTATTAAAGCGCTGACTCGTTAAAGAATCAAGTTTAATGTTTTATGACACAACAAGCGAACTGCATGACTCTCATGTGCCTAGAAGGATATCTAATAAAGAAAAGAGGAAAAAGAAAAAAAACCTCAGATGTGAGGCACCGAATGTGTCAGCAAAGCATATGAGATCATCGATGGTGTCGATCTCATACCCCGCCACGACTGCGCATGCATAAGCCATAGCTTGCTCTTTCTGTAGTAATGCTTTACGAGAAAAAAACAAGGAATTGAACGTATTGTGCTCTTTCACAAATGTTAGCTTGCTCCGTAGTAATGCTTTACGGGAAAAAAACAAGGAAACGGACAGGAGATAAGAAAAATAAGCCCAGGTCAGATTCATAATTACTTGAAACCTAAGATTCTAATGTCCAACACGCGATAGAAGCTAACACAAATGTTGGGGTAGGATGATTTTTTTTCCAAAAATGAAA
>BMAC01000367.1:742705-762705 GCA_014905375.1 Phtheirospermum japonicum
CAGATTTTCTGGTAAAATATTGTCCACTGTCTAAGCCAAGAGTTGGGAGACCATTGAGTTTTGAGAATCGTGGCCGTGATTATTGACACTGGGTATAATGTTAGCCGGAGAAATGAACTTCACAAACTCCTTCAGCTCCGTAAAGCTGCTGTGCTCACTGTATGGTACCTCATACCTGAAAGATGTAATAAAACATCGTCACGGGTCGAATTTCAATGCAATAGTGCTTATACTTGTGGTTGAACGAGTCGGGACTGAGTTTTACCGTATAATTGTTCCTTTCTGCCACCTTTTTCCAGTAGACTTCTTCCCTTTTCCGAATGACCAACCAGTAGGTGAGAACGCAACAATCAGACTAAATCGACCCTGTAAAAGTAAATTAAAGATAATAATAATGTCAACAGAAAATGCGGAAAAAAAAAGTCAAAACAAGATGAAGTTTATTAAATGCATACACAGAATAAGAGAATTGAACTGATCTTTTACCAAGGACATGAGAAATGATGTGATGCAAAAAAAAGAAAAAGAAAAAAATGTATTGAAACTTATAAGATGTACGTCGAGTTACCCTGTATTGGTTTGACATATGCTTTAGTCGTTTGAAACTAGCAATAGTCCACATAGGAATAACATGAATATGGCTCTCCTGTTCATTTTTTATAAACCATTGCATGTCTTCCTATGGCAAACCCAGACATTCCATGATGCATAGTTTTACTGTGGTGACATAGACTTTCTTCCAGATATATTTGTCTGGGTTTGCTGTGGTGACAAAACAAAACAAAGTTAGATCCTCATTAGTGTCATTTATTAAATTATACTTGCACAAAAAAAAAAAAACTTACATGTCATCTAATTGTTGTTCATTTATCATGAGTAGAAAACGCAAGCCATCGACTAACCAAAAGATATAAATAAATAAATAAATAAATCATACTATTTCACTCATTAAGAACTACAATACAACGCTAAAAAACAAAAATCAGACTATATAAATAGTAATAATGTACCAGGTACAATACCATTATTGCGTTTTTTCTTAAGTAGAGACATGAAAAAAGCACGACCAGTCATTCTCTTTCTCTTCACACCAATTGATTCCTGGTGGACTCCAGCTTTCTCAGATTGAGCAACTTCTTTTGCACTTTGCTTGGACCTCCTCAGTGTATTGTGTTTCTCAAGTTTTTCAGATGTACTCTTCATGGGATGACTTGAACTTGGTTTCCAAGTTGGTTAATTCACCAAAAAATGCGTCAACTACCGATGGAGTTCCCGATTCGCTTTACCTGAACGAGATCAACGACAAAATTAGGCCAATGAGGCTGGAGTACGTTTTGAGGTTTCGGATAAGCTTACGCCAAACCATTATCAAGATTAGGCGTGTCATCACGCTAGCTGGCGGCAAATGTTTCCCGGATCCGGCCATCTTAGGGTCAAGCTCTCCGGAGGGGCCCACTTTCGACAGCCCAGCTGTGCCTTCCTTGTCCTTCTCCTCGTCATCCCCATGGTCCCTCCCCGCTCCTCCGCCGCCGAAGCTGAAGTCATCTCCCCCAGCTTCTTGTTGAACACCTTTCATAATTCACACAAACAATTCATCAAACACCTTGCGCGCATATAATCAATGGGCACAAGTTAAATATAGCTCACTCACCTTTAGCCTCTCCATTCTGAGGATGATCAGAAACAAGGAACCTGATTTCCTTAGCACCCGGATCAGACCAGCCAGATTGCTCGGAGGCACCGAAATCAGGGCCTCTGAACACGTGGAGCCCACTGCCGGCGCCGCCGCCGACTTCAGACACCGGCGACGTGATCGAGATCCAGACGAACATGTGAAGCTCTTTTTCATCGTGATTGTTATTATTATTAATACTATTATTAGCCTTACCTCCTCCCGGTTGGATTTTTGCAGTTTTAGGCACCGCCGAAGCAATTTCAGGATTCGGTGCAGGATAAGAAGCTGGCGGCGGCAGGTAGTAACCGAACTTGGGCGACGAGTTCTCTTTGAAATTGGATGGCCTCGGCGTGGGGCCGTGCGACGATTGAACCAAATACATCTCAGCGATGTTGAAATTGGATAATCTCCCGGTGTCGGAGTTGCCGAAATTGGACAATCTCCCCATCCCCATCATCGAGTAAAAGTCGGAGTGGTTGAAATTGGAGCCCCGCGGCGTAGGGTTTCACGAGGAGCTCAAGCTGTAAATCTCAGCGCCGGTCAAATTGGAGGGCCGCGGCGTAATCCCGTAGAAAGAGCGGCGCGAGGCGTTGGACTTCCGGACGGTGATGTGGAGCATGCCGTCGTTCCCGATTGGATGTTCGATTGGATGGAGGAGAGCGAGAGGTCGGAGACCTCGCGGCAGGTGATGGAGAGATTGAGATCGGAGAGGGCTAGGGTTTTGAGGATGCAGCAAAAATGGAAATTAATGAGCCGCTGTTAACTTATGGATTTTACGTCAGTTTTCTGGAAAACCGCCGTTAAAACATATTTAACGGCGTTTTTCCAGAACCGCCGTTAATGAGCCGCCGTGAAAAGCCCTTTCTGCAGTAGTGTTTTAATTAAAAAAATGCAATAAAGGATGTTTTTTGTATTTTTCAAAAAAATATTAATTGCAACTACGTATATTGATAAATTATCTTTCCTTAGAATTAAGAATTTATGAATTAAATAATTAATCATAATAAATGTGTTTCTTTAAATACTAAATATAACACATATTTTAAATTTCTTAATTCAAACTAAAGTAAAATAAATAATTATCTTAACACAAATATCAATAATAATATACCTATATAAATATACTTGTCTTCTTATAAATATTAAAAAAATAGAAATCTATATAAACATATAATTGTTTGTTTATATAAAATTTAAAAAAAAATTGGGATCAAACTAAATTTCCACAAAATTCACGGAGTCGCGGGTCTTTGGGATCCAAGATGGAGTCGCAGATGCGGCGAAATCGATATTCACGTCATTCCTAACCTTCCGATTCCATAAAAATTTAAGAATCTAAAAACAATAAAAAGAAAATCAAAAGGCTTGGGAAAAAAATCGCAGAGGTACCTTATACTGATCATGTGCTCTAAAAAATACTACTATTTTATTATTCAAAAATATATGCCTGCTAATTATTACGAAAGAAGAAACCAAAAAAAATCTTTATCACAAACAATGGCAACAAAATATACTAAAGGTAAACAATTTCGAAATAAAAAAAACAATTAGTTTTTTGAATAAATAATCAACATTTTAATCAAAAAAGAACTCCAAATTCAGATAAACATGAGACAAAACCAACTACCCCTAAATAATATTCATGGCATCTTAAATCTGAACAAACAATTTCGATATGCAACTTTTAGATGAATTATGAAAAAATAAAATGAGTTTGGTAGGGAGAGAGAGCGGAGACATACGGCAGAGGAAGAATAGATTTTCAACAATAATATGTTTCCTATTAGTTTATGTAATAATATAATAAAGCATGAAATAAAAATTTGGAAATAACACACACACACCAAAAAAAAAAGTAAAATAAAATTGTTAAAAAAATACTTCAATAAGCGAGAAATTCCATAATATTATCCAATAGATTTCTCACATTTACTTTCTCTCCTCACTTCCCCTTACACACACACATATATATGGGTGGGTTGTAATGTGAACCCTACCTTATATGAGAACTTAAGAACTAATCTATCACTAAAATTTATATTAATTTGAACATGGCATAATTCATCAAACAACTGCTCCATATTCGCCTCAATCGAATGGCGTCGTTAAACACAAGAATTGAATATTGAAGGAGATGATGAACGCTATATTAATTAGTTAGGATTACCCATGAATATGTGGGGGAAGACAATCCTTTTCACTAACCATATTTTGAATAGGGTTCTCGACATGGGAAAAGACAAGACACTATATGAGTTATGGAGAGGTAAAGCTTCTACTTACAATTACCTCAAAGTGTGGGGGGCTTGGCCAAGGTAAGAGACCCGGATGCAGGACAAGTGAAGATAGGACCTAAAATAGTCGACTGTATCTTCATTGGATATGCACATAATAACACTGCGTATAGGTTCCTAGTACACAAGTTTGACATACTTGATGTGACTGAAGGAACAACCATTGAGTTAAGGAATGTAGTATTCTTTAAACACATATATCTTTGAAAAGAAAATGGTGCAGGTTCTAACAAGAAAACTCGTGATGCTGAAGATGAAGCAACACCTTCTGCATCTCAAGATGCATCACAAGATGATGATGATGAACCAAGGCGTAGAAAAAGTTCTAGGACTGCTAAAACATTTGATCTGAGTTTCACGATCTATTTACTAAATAATGAACCTCGTACCATTGAAGAAGCCTTGTATAGTCCTAATGCTCCTATGTGGAAGGAAGCAATCAATGCAAAGATTAATTCGATCATGATGAATCATACATGGGAGTTGGCCGGTCTTTCCCATGGTAATTATCCCCTTTGGTGGAAGTGGGTCCCAAGGGGGAATTATAAATATGATGGCTCGATTTATAAGTATAAATCTAGGCTATTAGCCAAAGGACTTAAACAAAGAGAAGTATACAACTTCTTTGATACTTATTCACTTATAATAAGAACTACTTCTATTAAGTTGATTTTGACGATTGTTGCACTGCACAATCTTGAAATTCACCAAATGGATGCCAAGATTGCATTTTTGAATGATGAGTTAGAAGAAGAAATCTATATGAAATAACCTGAAGGGTTTGTAGTTCCTGGTCAAGGGAACAGGATGTGTAGACTTGTTAAATCATTGTATAGATTGAAACAAGCACCAAAGCAATGGCATGTAAAGAGCACACCTAAACCTTTTATCATTATTTGTATTTACATTAATGACATGTTGATATTAAGTAGCTCTCGTGATATGATCACAAATACGAAGAACATGTTAAAAAGACAACTTTGATATGAAAGACATGGGTTAAGCCGAGGTGATCCTTGGAATAAAGATCATTAAAAAATCAAATGACATAGTTCTTTCTCAGTTACACTATGTGGAAAATGTATTAAAAAGTTTTAAATGAGTTTGATGGTGAAGTGGTTAAAACTCCATTTGACGATAACCTTAGTTTGTTGAAATATAAAGGTGATCCAGTGGCTCAAATAGAATATGCTAGGATAATTTGGAGTCTCATGTACATTACAAATTGTACTAGACCCGATATATCTTATTCAATGAACAAACTAAGTGGGTTCACGAGTAATCCGAACAGTGACCACTGGAAAGGGTTAAATAGTGTATTACGATACTTGAAGTATACTCTAAGTTATGGGTTGCTTTATACAAAATATCCAGAAGTACTATAAGGGTGCTGTGATGTGAATTGGATATTGGATTCTAAAGATTCACACTCCACTTGCTGGTATATTTTTTACCCTAGGTCGAGGTGCTGTGTCTTGGAGGTCCACTAAGCAAACATGCATAGCCTGATCCTCCTTGGAGTTAGATATCATAGTTATGGATAAGGTTGGTGAAGAAGCTGAGTGGCTTCAAAATCTTTTTGAGGACATTCCATGTTGGAAGAAGCCAGTATTAACGATTATGATACACTGCGATAATCAAGATGTTATCGCAAGAGATTACAATAAAATGTATAATAGTAAATCATGACATATTCATCAGAGACACAACACCGTTAGACAATTGATCTTAAGAGGAGTATTTTCTATTGATTATATGAAATTAAAGGAAACTATACCGGATCCGTTTAAAATGAGCTTAAACCAAGATAATTTTCATACATTTTTAAAGGGAATAGGGATAAAATCCACAACTAAAGAACGTTCTTAAGTGGACACCCTACCATGATGACTGGAAATCCTAATAACTTGGTTCATGGGGTAACCAAACTTTAGACAGTGCAGTTTTAAACAATTGGTATTTAGCCTTGATTTAACCCATCCTTATAGATCATAACAGAGTGGTATGCCTGTTGAAAGTAGTAAGGTTAGGTCTAAGACTTTTAATGATGATCTATACCTATTAAGGTGGAGTATTACATGATACTTCTAATAGACAAGGTCACTTATTTAAGTGCAGTGGAGTGGTCGCCTCGACCGGAACACTTAAGAATCCCAAGGGTGTTCAAAGGCCAAAATGGACACAACTTTTAGAACTTGAGAAATGGTATAAATGTTGTTATGTGAGTATCACTGTCTGGGTTTACTGATAAGCGGAATAATTCAATGACAATGTCAACTTGGCTGTGGGAATATCCAATGGTACTTCACTGAGGAGCGTTCAAAGCCACAAGCTACCTGTCCTAATATAATAATATTTAGCAGAAACTGAGCAAATGATTCACATGCATCATACATTGATTTTGCACTCATGTGGGGGATTGTTGGAGAGTGAAAAGTCTTAGGAAAGTTATATTTGGTAACATTGCCTCAATATTCAAAAAATGGAAAGTTCATTTTTTTTGGAAAATGATCTCCACATTCTTAATCTATGTTACAAGTATACAAACATGGTATGTTCACTTTCAAAAATCCGTGTTTGGATGAATAAGAAGTCAATGACCAAAATTGGAAATTTGAGAAGTGGATTTGAAAGTTGACGAGTTATTGGGATTTCCATTTGGAAGATGGAAAGTCAAACGTAGTAAATAGACCCATTTATAAACGACTTTATTAATTGATGTGAGATGGGCATTGGTTACGAATTGAGTGAGGATGGGAGTCCCCACATTCATGCCACCAGCACCGCCCGACCATTCGGTTAGCTCGGCTCGACTCGGGTGCAGTCATGGCTCACAGCACGTGGCCTATTTGCCCGTCCCGACTAGGCTTGGGCCTCTTTGGACCTTAAAGTTTTAGACCATAAAATGTTTAATTTCTAATGTTTTGGGATTTTCTGGAACCTTCCCATCATTCCTAGTTGAGTAAGACAAGGATATTGACTTATATTGAGAATTCTAATTCCTACGATTTACTTCCTTGTTTAAGGGCTATTGCTAATTCGTACATAAGAAGATCATCAGCATATACATCTCATATTTTTCCTACCTGCCTCATGCATTGCAGTTGTCTGTCCAGTTCTCATTCGCTAGGGTGACTAGATTGACTGCTCCTTCAAGTACCGTTGTCGTTGTATCTTGTGAGACTCGTTTCCATAGATTCGAGTGAGCACAATATACGGGGCAATAAGAATCTTTAGGGAAGAGTTCACTTGCCTTGACGCTTTTCTATTTCTATTACTTACTTATGTTTTTATATTTGACTGTAATAGATCTTTATTAGTTTGAATTATCCTCCCCTGTTATCCCAGTTTTATTGTTGTATTCCCAACAGGAACAAGACTTTGTGGCTATCGTCTTAATTGACGGAGCATTTGAAGAGGAGCCTACTGCAACTTCGAGGAATTTATCATTAAATGCTTCTAGTTTCTTAGAAAAAGTTTTAAAAAGAGAGAGTTGTATGTTACTATTGAGCATTATTAATATCTAATTGCTCAACAATGTCAAGACAATGCTCGAGTTTATCCTCTTCGCCTAATGCCATAACTACTCATAGCTTCGATGTGACCATTACCAATGATTTTGTAAGTTGATTATAAAAAGTACCAAACTTCGATTAGGATGGGGATTTACTCCACGAGTGAGAACTAATAACATCCCCAGCCTTTACAACTTTGTAATTCAGAAGAAGAGGTGAAAAATATGCCACCTCTTCTTCTATGGTCCATCATTCACCACGTTTATATGTGTTGATAGAGGACTCTTTTGCCCGTGTTGCATTTTCAAAAGAATACTTTTTTTCTTATTTATTTTATGTGTTTTATCTAGTCGTAAGTGTAAGGCGTAGATGTAGTACACAACGAGCTAGGTCGCATTCCTCAAGGACCAAATCTCATAAATAACAAGTATTAATATTCCCAATAAACTAGCTTTGTCTAAACAAATGTAAAATGAGATCTTTTTCTTTACAAATGATAAACATAAAATAAATAAATATATAAACTAATTAAAATAATTTCACCAATAACAATAACTACAAGTAAGAAGAGAGGTATTCAAATGAGAAGGGGGTATTACAGGGTTTGGGATAACAATGAACTTTCAATGTCTATCATGGTTAATAACCCGAGTATTATTTTGAGTCAGTCTATTATAAGTCAATCACAAATATATTTTAACCCTTATGTCAAAGTGATTAGATTGGGGATTCTACATATAAGACGCATTGTCAAGATCACGCTTAGAACTTCAAAAAGCTCAAAAGAGTTATACAGCTTCACTATTAATCTCTACCTCCCAGTCTTATTGATTAAAATATCTCGTGTTTGAAAGACTAATTTATAAACCACATCTCTCAAATTATAATTCATCAACATTAGTAGTTATAAAGGTTGTTAATCGATACAACTATATATGCATAATAAGGTATCAATCAATTATGTATGATGAAATCAAACATAAAAATAGTAAAGGTATCATGTAAAGCTCTTTCAATCAACCAAGTACTGTTTGTGATTCAGTTCAATATATTTTAATCACAAATATAGTTCAATCTTTCTCTAAAAGTGATTAAACTTTAGATTGTAAAGATGAAATAACATCTATGTTTCAAATCATATTTAGAACTCCAAAAAGTCTCAAAGATTTATAAAACATCAATCTCTTGATCTTATTGATTATAGTATTTTGAATTCAATGTTCTATTAACAAACCTCTTCCTTTGATTTATGATTTGTTGAAACTAATAAGCATAAGAGTTTGCCAAGTAATTATGCGTATTTGTAAATTAAGAATCGAAAATATTGAAAGAATTATACTTGGTTGAAAGAAATACTCAAAACATTAATTGTTCATTATTTACCATAACCTATAATACGAATGAACTAGCTAGATATAATCAAAAGACAATCCAGATAATTTATCAAACACATGCTGTTCAACAAAAAATTTAATAAAGATAAATTGTAAGAATTATTTTGGATCCTTCGATCTTTCCATTCTTCGTGTTTCTCTTCTGAACTCCCGCCCAATCTCTCTATCTCACCTTTTAAGTGTATCTTAGTTCAAAGGATAAAAACTTGATGTTGGATCATGATAAGATGTATCTGGATAGCTCTCTAGACTTTATTTTATAGTTCAAAATAAAATCCTAACATTGAAACCGCGTAATTAACAATTTTTGGACCATTCGTGCCCGGGTTTGTGACCACAAATGGGGTCATGAATGGTCACCGTGAAAATAACACTCAGTAATGACTCGAGTTACGATCGTGACTTGTCACTGTGAAAATAACTTTCAGTAACGACCCGAGTCATGAACATGAACGGGTTCACCACTGGGTTTTTGGGGCCTGTAAACTCGTTGACCTCTTGGGCTTTCTCCAATCTTGGCCTAATGGAGTTTATTTATTATTATCTTCAGTTCAATTCTTCATGTTTTGCCTGTATGTCTTCTTCAAGCCCAATTCATCTAAGTTAACTCAAAAAAAAAATCCTAAAAAACACATAAAAACACCAAATACGTAATAACAACCAAATAATAGGAAATTAAGTAAAAAGATGTTAAAAGCGTGCAAATACTAGTTGAAACCTAATTTAATAATTCTCAATATGTACCTAAAATCCGAATTTATCAAATACCCCCAAACTAAAGGCTTGTTCATTCTCGAAGAAATAAAAGATAAGAAATAAACATGAGTATGGACATGGCAAGAATGATAACGATGTATTTGCTTCAGAAGTATCATTTTTCAACGTATAAATGCAAATTCAAGAATTCAATCGCTACATCATTTTTACCTTTAATCCCCATTCCGATTAATGATCCGCACATGGTAAAGTGTTACACTCAATCACACAAGTGTATAAGATGGGATGTGTATACTCTCAACTCAAATCAATGCATAAATTCTAACATAAGCTTTCAAATCATTTATTCCCCATACTAGGTGTGTACGAAATACAAGAATCATAGTAGGTCTTTATTTACTATTGTAATGTACACTTTTAGTAAGTTATGGAATATTTGGATACGTGACTATAATACGAACAAATGTATAAGAATAACAGAATTATCCTAACAACTAAAACTTGAAGCTTATCATGCTTCACCTTAACCCAAGAGCCCATTTACTTTTTTAGAATTAAGTATTTATAAAGTAGGCTCTTAACCAAAACCCGAGTTTTTAACGGCCTTTATGTAGGCTTTCGACCAATACCAAAAATTATTAACTTTATTGCATTTACTTAAAAATTTGAGATTATTTCTTGTTCACTAACTATAATATAAAAAGTAGCCTTTAAGAATAAGTTTTAAATAAAAAAAATCCCATCGTCAATGTTTCCCTTGTTACAAAAGATTTTTTAACTCTCAACTCACAAAAATAAAAATTTCCATAAGGCTTCTCATGAGCATAAGATAAGCTAGTGGCTTTCAAAGAATGGGAACATAAAGCTCAATGGGGCCGACTAGGATAATTTATATTACTAACTTTTATATATGGATATGAACGGGATATGGTATTCAAAAACTTCCCTAAATTATTTTCAAGTCTTTTTTGTACACTGAGATAAAAACCATAACAAGTCTAAAGTTATGCGTACACGATATATAATATCACAATTTTTCTTTAAAGGTATATCATTTTTCAAAAAAAGAGGTCAATGTTTCATTTATGATTTTTTAAAACAAATAAGTATAAGAACTTGTCATGTAATTATACATATATGTAAATCAGGAATAAAGAACATTGAAAGGATCATACTTGGTTGAAAGAAATACTCAAATCACTAATCGTTCATTGTTTAGCAAACCCTAGAATATGAATGAACTAGCTAGCATAATAAAAAAAAAAAAAGCTAGACAATTCATCGAACACATGTTGTTCATGAGAAAAAATAAGAAAGATAAACTGTAGATATGATTCTGGGTCCTTCGATCTTCATGTTCTTTGTGTTTCTCCTCTGAACTCCCACTTAATCTCTCTATCTCACACTTTTTAAGTGTATCTTGGTTCAAGGGATGAAAACTTGAGGTTGGATCATGATAAGATGTATTTGGACAGCTCCTTGGCTTTTTATTTTATAGTTCAAAATAAAGTCCCAGCATTTAAAATTCATAAACAACGATTTCAGGACCGTTCGCGATTGTAAATGGGGCCACAAATGGTCGTCGTGAAAATATCACTTAGTAACGACCCGATTTGCAACCACGAAGGGGGTGGCAAATGGTCGCCATGAAAAAACCTTTCAATAGCGACATGAGTCGCGATTGCAAATGAGGTCGCGAATGGGTTTCTAAGCCCCAATAACTCATTGACCACTTGGGCATTCTCCAATACCCACTGCTTCTTCATCATCTTCAGTACAATTCTTCATGCTTTTCCCATTTGTTCTTCTTCAAGCCTAGTTCATCCAAGTTAGCTCCAAGAAATCCTTTAAAAATACATAATAATACCAAGCACGTAATAACATCCAAATAATAGAAACTAAAGTAAAAAGACATTAAAGCGTACAAACAATAGTTGATACTTAATTTAATAAGTCCCAGTATGTATATAAAATCCATGTTTATAAATACTCACCCTATCTGGTTCGCCCAAATTCAAATCCTCTAACACGGAAAGTTTATTGACCAAAACTAGTTCATTCACGTTGACGTCTCCCAATAAGTTGAACAACTCAAAGCTTGGATCAAGCGGCGTCTAACCACTTATTTAAACTTCGTGAACGTTGTCTAATCTATATGGGTAGTTTGACTAAGAATAGATGGGCATGCAATACAAGGTACATGGGCGCTCCCTGTGTAGACACTCCAATGCTCAAGCCAGAATGCGAAATAACTTAAATATGCATAAAGTATGTGATCCAAACTTTTGTGCACCCCGTTTTTAATAAATTAATTTAAAAGCACGTTAGTTTGCTCGCAAGACTACGAGGTAACTGTAGGGTGATAAATTTGACTCGAGTCGTATCTCTCGAGGAAACAACTGTTCGGTCTTTCGGATGTTTTTCTCAATTTACGAACTAAAATAAAATACATGTACAATTGGGGTTTTAAAAGATATTGAGTTGATCATTATAATTAAAGCAATAATTAAACTAAAGCTATTTAAACTAATTATTCTAACTAAATTATCAACTACGAGCAATAATTATACTATCARTAATACGCAACCATAAATCAAACCTAATTAACGAATCTAGAAGCATGAGCATAAGAAATTACCACTAAGCAATGAATCATAAGAATCTAAGATTAATGAATAACTAAGCATAAATCGATCGCATAAATAAATTAAATTAACCAATATCCAATATCCAAGCATAAAAACGATTAAATTAATTAAACTCGAATTAACTAGGAGATTAACTAAGAATTAAACTAACAATTAAACTAGAAATTAACTACTAAATTAAATAAGAGTTTAGAAAACTTATTGTAACTACTAAAAGCAATGAGAAGCTCTAGCTATTCCGGAGTTTCACGTCGATCTTGGGCGAAGATTGAATCCCGAACACAAATTCGATGTTTTGGACTCATTGTTCTTCGATCCTTGATCTCCGTCTTCAAATCTCGTTATGAGATGTGGAATTATGTTTATTATTAGCTAAAATACCCTAGGGGGTCGTGTATCCTTCTAAAAATCCGAAATATGGAGGGTTTATATAGATATTACAAGTCTTGGCGCACAATAAACCCTAAAATCCGAATTCTGGGCCGTCGCGTTTACGGTGCGTCGACTGACGCGCGCTGGTGCTCGGCGTCGTTGCTGTCTGGGTGTGCGCATCGGCTGGGCGGGTGCATCGACTGACGCGGTCATGGATAGACGCCTCAGAGGATTGCGTGACAGTGCGTCGACTGGCGCTCCTTCAGTCGACGCTTCAGCAATTTGCGTCGACGGTGCGTCGATTGACGCTCCTTCAGTCGATGCTTTAGCAAGTTGCGTCGACGGTGCATCGGCCCTACGTCGACTGACGCGGATCATGGCTCGCATTGATGGAGCGTCGACGCTCGCTTCAGTCGACGCGACAGAGCGTCTGTCTCCGTCTCTCGATCTTTTGCTACTCGTTTCGCCGGAAAGCTCGTTCTCCTATTCTTGAACATTGAACTTCATCTATTACGCACTGAACTCTTTCGGTTACTTAGTTGTAAGGTGAAAATAACGAAATATCACCTATTTGCATCAATTACGAATAAAATACGGTAAAATAAGTCAGAACTATAAAAATACGGAATTATGCTTAAATCGTCCAACTTATACCAAAAACAAATAGAAAAACGAACTAAAAAGCTAGTAAAAATAAGGACAAATCTACTCTAATCAGTATGTAAATAGATTACAGTTTAGAATAAGAGCCTCAGTTCTAATTTATAAAATGTAAAGAATTCTTCCATAAACAAAGAATCTTGTCTCGTAGAAGGTGGGTAATCTCATACCAAAATAAGATATCCTTATCTTTTACGAATTTTAATCTCGAACCCTAATAGTTTCTAGGCCTCGAAGCCCACAATTCATGCACTAAGATACCCTTTCATCTAACCGAGTTTGCCTACTCACCGGGGTGAGATGCTATTGATAAGTTCAATCCTCCAGCACGCACTGGGCTGAAGAATGACATCAATCAGTTTTTCTTCTCATAAACGTAGTACTAGAATATACTGCCTAATTAGGTCGCCCCCCGCACACTTAGGGATGGCTGTGCTTTGTAGGTCCGAGTCGTGTTTTTGTCAAATCTAGCAAGTTGTGATCCTCAGGAATGCTCTTAGGCTTGATCGACTATTCTAAAATAAAGAAAAGAAAAATACCATAAAAATCTACAAAAATAAGGAAAAATGGGATAAAATACGACTAAAACCCGGCTAAAGCACACATGACAAGACACAAAAACATAAGAAAATCACACAGAAATATGTACAAATCGATAACACCTCTTATGCTCACATGAGATGCATAACAATCAATCTCAAAAATTTTGTCAAAGTCTAGAAGTGCAAGAACATGTGCACTAGATAACCTTTCCTTGACAACCTTGAAAGATTTCTAAGCTTCTAGAGCCCAATTAAACTCCCTCTTTCTTGCAAAAGTTTTTGTTGAATCGAAGATGGAATGAAGCCAATCCATGAAAAGGGGAGTGTTTGACGTTGCGTGATTAGTACCTATATTTTCAAAATTATGTATGTAGCATAGCACGACTCATTGCTTGGACTGATAATCTATCGTTTGTTCGAGGACGAACAGACCAATTAAGCGTGGGATAGTTGATTAGCGTAGACTTGTCCTTATTTTTATTTGTATTTTAGTTCTTTTTTCTATTTATTTTTAGTATAAGTTGGATGATTTAAGCTTAATTCCGTATTTTTATATTTCCAGCTTATTTTACCGTATTTTGATCATAATTGATAAGAATAGGTGATTATTCGTTGTTTTTCACCTTACAGCTAAGTAACCGGAAGAGTTCAGCGCATAAATAGATGAAGCTCGATGTTCAAAAGTGGAGAACGAGCTTTCCGGTGAACAAGGGGATCATCATCGTTGGCACCTTGAAACACAATGGGCTCGTCGATATGAACAAGGGGCTCATCATCCTCACAACGATCCTCACTATAGACTTCCCGAATAATATCCTCCTCAATGCTCCTATCCTCCATGTAAACTCGTTTGACCAGATTTTCGATCATGTCCATATATATCCGATTGATAACAGAACTCTTTGAAAGAGAAAGCAAACTGAGGTTCACGGGGGTGGAATCAAGAGAAGAACACTCGGAATTGAAAACACCTCCTCTTCCTATGGAGAGATGACCGTATTATCAACCACCCCACACTTATCCAGGATAATATCGAGCGAATCCGACGCTATGGGAAAAGATTGCATAGTGAGCATGAGGGTCTGATCGAAGGGTGGGGTAGGATCATTCACTGAGATAAGTGAGCCCACGTGAGGAGTAAAAAGAGGATTATGAGTCGATGGTGGATCAAAACATGGCATAGAACAATCGGGTCCCGCTTGAGATCCCTGACCTCCATACATTTCCTCCAAATGATACCCCGACATATTGAATGAGAGATGTGAAGGACAAGACGTGGAATTATGACCAAACTTTCCACACAATTCACATGGGGGACTAAAGGTCCACACAAATGGTCTATTCACGCACTTGCAACAATGGAGCTCGGACCTCCAAATAACTCGTAAGCATCGAGATCTTTAGCGGATAAATTGAAAGTTGGGGGACCACCATACGAGCCGGGAATCAGAATTCGACCATTTACATTTCTATTTAGATTCCCAAAGCCACCATTATACAAGTTCGGGATTGGGGGCATCATAACCACTATATGAAACGTAATTCAGAGTGTGCATATTCGGAAATTGATTAAAAGCACCATATCTTTCATACGGAGTGGAGTTCGGATTTTGGTTACTAACGATCCCATTTAGATTAACAAAGCCTACATTATACATGTTCGAAATTTGAGGAGTAGGGGCTCCGTAACCTCCATACGAACCATTTGAACCTATGAAGCTGCTCGACCCAACATGGTTTGCACCATGCCCTCCCATGTTGGGTTGACCATAGCCGAATCCACCATTGGCAACGTGGTTTTCACCATGCCCTCCCACGTTGCTAAATCTATTATACATCATGTCATTCCCAACATGGTTTGCACCATGCCCTCCCATGTTGGGAATGTATTCACCATAGCCACAAGTACCTAACATACTTAGAAAAAACGTCAAATACAAAAGAAAGCTAGAAACACAATGAAACTACAAGCAAATCGAAAGCCTTAACCAATCCGAGTTGCAATGGCGCCATTTTGAAGTGTAGTATTTTGTGGTTTTGAGAAATAAAGGTTCATTTGGCTTGGTATTTTCGGAAATCAATTCAATTGTAAGTTTGAAGGTGTTTCAAGCTTTGAAAAGTAAAGCAAAATAAAAACAAGCAATTAACCTATCTAAACTAAACTAGGAAATGAAATTTCAAGTTGGTCGGATGCCTCGTCGTATGCCTCGAATATGAAAATACAAGCAACAATGAAAATTAAGCAAAAACAAGCAATGTTTCACCAAGTACAAGCATGAAAGCTTAAGGTACAACCATGCTTGCATGAACATAAAAACTTGAATAATGCAAATTGATAAAAATTGAAAGAATAGATAGAAAAAGCAATGAAAGTTGACGTCAAAGTTTAAAACTTTACGTAAAATATCAATCAACAAAACATAGATCTTGGATTTAGCATGAGATTATGCATGAAAATAAAAACCAACATAAATCATATGAAAGTACTTGAAATAAAAACGATCAAGGACTCGATCTATGATCTCGGTGTGTCACTCACCTAGACTCCATGGACGATTCACAAGATCAAGCAAGAAATCAAAGAACTAAGGCAAAAAGCATAAAATTGAAGAACATGCATGAAATTGAAGAACAAAGCATAAAGATAAAAGAAAGCTTACTTGAATTAAAGGAAAAGAGTAACAAGATTGAATTAAATTGCATCAAAATAAATCCAAGGGAGTACTTGAATTCTTCTTAGGCTTACAAACCCAAGGCAAAGCTTGATAATTAAAATCTAAGAACTAGAGAGAGAATTTTTATCCCAAACCCAAGCTAGAGTTGGGTAAAATGTGAGAGATTATTTACAAAATGAGAGAAGTACCCTATTTATACTAGGTTTAATTGGGTTTAAATGGGTCAAGTTGGGCTTTATGGGCTTAATTTCCCAGATTTGACCGGGTTTGACTCGAAATAGGCAAGCTGGGCACCGAATTGGGTGCCGCTTTGGGCGTGAAGGAGCAGCCAAGCGCCGGTATGGGCGCCGCTTTGGGCTTGGCAAGCGCGCCCTCTCTTGCGCCAAGGGCTGGTCGCGGAATTGGGCAGCCTAGGCATGGAAATGGGCCACCATTCTAGAATGTTTGCCCATTTTTGGAGCATCTTGGCCCCTATTTAGGCATGCAAATAGGCAAGGCTAGGCTTGAGTTTTGGCCTCCATGCCTTAGCTTGAATTCAAATCATTAAGCCACCTATTAAATAAGAATTTTGAATATCAAAACCCAATAATTACACCAAACCTCCAATTAATTAATCCATTTAACCCAATTAAATTTAAAATTAACAAGACAAGTGAAAAACAACAAAACAAGAAAAACAAATGAAAAACCTAACAAAACTCTACTAAAAACTACTAAAGTCAACATAAAACCCTAATTAAAAACACGAGAAAAACACCACAATTATATGAAAAACAACCACCCCACACTCATCGGTTTGTTCGACTTCTAACAACGAAAAGAATCGAGAATGCACATGCAATGAACATTGTGAAAAAAGAGGAATCCTTGTGCTTATCCTATTAATATGATGAAAGTATCAACATAAACTCGTTATCGTCAAGCATTGCTCGTATTACTCTTTCTAAACTAATTATTTTAAACTAGATTAACAACTACGAACAATAATTTAAATATCCGAACTTAAGAACTAAGAAATAAAAGCAACGAATCTAAGAGCATGAATATAAGAAACTAACATGAATCAATTATATCATAAGAATCCAAAAATGGGAAATTAAATATAAGTCAAATTGCATAAATAAACTAGATGAATCCAATATATCTAAAGTATCAAGCATAAAATAAATCGAAACTAATTGTCTAGTTCTAGAATGAACTAAGAAATTAACTAAGAGTTTAGGAAACTTATTGGAACTAATAAAAGCGGTAAAAATCTCCAGCGAATCTGGAGTTGGGAACGAAATCTCGACTTGAAGCGATTCTTGAGCGTAAGGATCTTGAATCTTCAATCTTGATTTCTGTCTATGTAACGGAGTGTGTAAATGCGTTGTTTCTGTGCTCTCTAACCCTAGGTAGTCGTCTCTCCTCTTTTAGTAGTAGTCTCCCCTCCTTAAAAACCGAAATATGAAGGGTATTTATACAAATAGCATGTCTTGGCGCATAAGAAACCCTAAAAATGCATTTCTGGGCAGCCACGTTGACGTCGTGTTAACCGACGCGTGCTAAAGCTCGGCGTCGATGCTGCCTATGCACTCGCGTTGACTGGACGGGGGCGTCGACTGACGCTGTCATGGATCGACGCAACAACAAGTTGTGTCGACTTGGTGTCGACAGACGCACTCTTGGATCGACGCTTCAGAGAGTTGCGTCGGCTTGGCGTCGACTGAGTGTCGATCGTCGTGGGCAGAATCCGCGTCGACGTAGCATCGACGCTCGCATCGACCGACGCGACTGAGAGTACGTCTCATTTTTCTCGAACTTTCGTCTACTCATTCACCGGAAAGCTCGTTCTCCACTTTTGAACATCGAGCTTCATCTATGTACGCGCTGAAATCTTTCGGTTACTTAGCTGAAAGGAAAAAAACAACGAATAATCACCTATTCTCATCAATTATGATCAAAATATGGTAAAATAAGCTGGAAATATAAAAATACAGAACTAAGCATAAATCATCCAACTTATACTAAAAATAAATCGAAAAAAGAACTAAAATACTAATAAAAATAAGGACAAATCTACGCTAATCAACTACCCCACGCTTAATTGGTCTATTCTTCCTCGAACAAACGATAGATTCAAAGACTAACAAGAATGAAAATCAGTCCAAGCAATGAGTCGTGCTATGCTACATATATAATTTTGGAAATATAGGTACAAATCTCGCAACGTCAAACACTCCCCTTTATTCATGTCAGCAGATCGAATATTCATGATTAGATCGCAAAAGATTGAAATCGAAAAATTGATAGAAAACTAACCTATAAAAAAGTCATGTCAGCAGATTAATTGGTTAAAGATAATAGATGTAGATCGAAAAACGGCTTGGCTTGAATCAATTTGCAGATAGAAAAAATAGTTGAAGGATGAAAGTGGTGAGAGAGGGGCGAATAGATACCTACAAACCCTAGGTTTGTAAAGGAAATGAAAAATGAAAAAAATTACTATTTATACCCAAGTTAAAAATCCCACAAAGGCAACATTTTAACACAACCCATTAGAAGCTGACAACTTAGCATCCGGACCTACCAAGTGATGACACATGTCATTCGAAGCAAAGGCTGATTAACACTTAGGCTAGGGTATCAAAAACATTAACAAATAAGGTGAATAATTATAACACCAATCATCTTTCTTAATCTCCGTAAAATAGTCAACTGCGATAGATAGAATGGGACGGAGGGAGTAATAAATATTGATTAGACACTGGAACAATGCGACATGGGTTGAGACCGTCTCATATTTTGAATTTTTCTAACCATGTATCTAATAATCATTACTAATTTAATCTAAACATTAATATATAAAATTATTTAATAATAATTAATTAATAGAGAATACACAGAAATTGAAAACGTGTCATCTTTTGAATTTTTTGAAGTATAAAATAAAATTATTAATAAATTTAATTTAAATATTAAATATAAAATTATTCAATAATAACAATAATTAATAAATAGATTTGACATGTTACAAGGCACGGACTAATAATACATCATTTAAATTTTTTTATTTTAGATTTAGAACGCTGTAATAAAATACTAAATTAGGTAAACACTAAGCTCGGGTGACACTGAAACACCAAGATTTTTTCCAAAGCTAACGAAGCGTGAGAATCAAACACATAGGATAGGAAGGTTTGCATTAATATTATATATATATAAATATAAATATAAATAAATAAATAAATATATATATATATATATATATATATATATATATATATAGAGAGAGAGAGAGAGAGAGAGAGAGAGAGAGAGGATTGGGTTCAAATGAGAACCCCGTCCTTATACGTAAACCTAGGGACTCATCTTTACCTTATATCTAATCATGTGTGTGGAGCAGATTTTTTCTATTTTCTTAATTTTCATTAAATCAATATATGGTAGGTAAGGGGGGTTTATGTATTTTTACCTAATACTCTTTAATCATCAAATCAAACATGTCAAGATATTCGCCGCTCCTCTT
>BMAC01000367.1:775217-789796 GCA_014905375.1 Phtheirospermum japonicum
GGCAAGGTCGCGTTGAAGTGATCTGCTTCCTTGCATAAACTCAACAACAAATCAACGTACCAAATGGCAAAGACCAAGTGCGAAAAAAAATAAAAAGAAACTAATAACTAAAATCAAAAAACATCATATATTCCCTACTCGTTGCTTCCCCGGCAACGGCGCCAAAATTCTGAACCAAACTTTTGTGCAACCCCAATTATAGATATTTAAATTAAAAATACGCAAGTTTGCTCGCAAGAGTACGAAGAAACTTGTAGGGTGATGAGTTTGACTCGAGTCGTATCTCTCGAGAAACAACTGTTCGATCTTTTGGATGTTTTTCTCAATTTACGAACTAGAATAAAATACATGTACATTTGGGGTTTTAAAAGATTTTGAATTGATCATTATAAACTAAAGCAGTAAATACCTATCTTGGGATTCATATTATTTGTTAAACTAAGGATAATTAAACTAATTATTCTAAACTATATTATCAACTACGAGCAATAATTAAATTATCAATAAAACGCTATGAAGATTTAAATCTAATTAACGAATCTAAGAACATGAATATAAGAAACTACCATGAAGCAATTGTATCATACGAATCTAAAAATGAATAATTAATCATAAATCAACTCGCATAAATAAACTAAATAAATTCAATATTCAAGCATGAAATGATTAAACTAATTAAACTAGTTCTAGAATTAACAAAGAATTTAACTAAGCAATTAACTACGAAATTAACTAAGAGTTTAGAATACTTATTGGAACTAGTAAAAGCAATGAAAATCTCCAGCTATTCCGGAGTTGAACGTTGATCTTGGGCGAATATTGAATCCCGAACGTGGATTTGAAGTTTCAGAATCGTCGTTCTTCGATCCTTAATCTCGGTCTTCAAATATTGTTATAAGATGTGCAATTACGTTTATTTTAAGATAAAAAATCCTAAGATGTCGTGTGTCTCTCAAAAATCCGAAATATGAAGTGTATATATAGATATAGCATGCCTTGGCGTACAAGAAACCCTAAAAACGAATTTCTGGCCGTCAAGTCGACGTCGCGTCGATCGACGCTTGCTGGCTCTCGGCGTCGATGCTGCCTGATGCTCGCGTCGACTGGGCGGGGGCGTCGACTGACGCGGTCATGGATCGACGCAACAGAGAGTTGCGTCGACTGAGCGTCGATCAATGCACTCTTGGATCGACGCTTCAGAGAGTTGCGTCGGCCTTGCGTCGAATAAGCGTCGATTGTCGCGGGCAGGGACTCGCGTCGACATAGCGTCGACGCTTGCATCGATCGACGCTACTGAGGCTCAGTCTCATTTTCTCGACTTTTCTGCTACTCGTTCATCGGAAGGCTCGTTCTCCACTTTTGAATATCGAACTCATCTAATTACGTGCTGAACTCTTCCGGTTACTTAGCTGTAAGGTGAAAAACAACGAAATATCACCTAATTGCATCAATTATGATCAAAATATGGTAAAATAAGCTGGAACTATGAAAATACAAAATGAAGCTTAAATCATCCAACTTATACCAAAAACGAATAGAAAAACGTACTAAAAAGCTAATAAAAATAAGGACAAACCTACTCTAATCAACCGACCGAGATTTAGAGATTAGGAAATTGAGGATTTTAGATTGAGATGCGGATGTTAAATTGAAGACTTACCTCAGCTGAGATTGGGGATATATAGATTTATAAGGTTTATTTAAGGTAGTATTAAGGAAATAGGATTTTATTTTTGATTTTATTTTTGTTAATTATATTATTAGGACTCGTATTATTAGGTTATTTATTAGGATTTTATTTTAGATTTTTTTATTAATTATATTGTTAGGACTCCTACTATTAGGAAATTTATTAGGTGGTTTTATTTGATTATGTTTCTTATTTTTTGAGATTCATACAAAACCAAACAATAATAATAATAATAATAATAATAATAAAAGATAAACTATATGAAATGAAGGATAGTGGTATGCAAATAATAATTGTCCGTGGTTGTTTTGTTTTCTTTATTTCGGATGATTATGTTTCTATTTTTTAATTCATAATATTAGAATTTTATTTTAGATTGTTTACGATCTATTTTAGGTTGATTATTTATAGTATTGAATTATGACAATAATTACTAACTTTCATAATTTATTTATATATAAGAATATAGTGCGGTTGTTTTGTTTTCTTTTTTTCGGATGATTATGTTTCTATTTTTTTTCTTCATATTATTAGAATTATATTTTAGGTTTTTTAAGGATTCCAAACTCGTATTTTGGGGAAAACCCCTGCAATTTGCTATGTATTGTTTAAAAATCTTAACTACAATTATCTGTTTCAGATCCAAACCCAAATTTTTGTAAATTGCTTTATCATAAAGGACGTATTATACCTTAAATACTTTTTCTAAATAATACTATTGAAAATCTCTAAAAAAATGTACCAAACATTTATATGTATATATAGTAATGGTTGTCATACAATCACTCATGCTAAGTTTATTTGCTAACTAATCAGTCAAAAATGTTGTGTACCATTTACAATTGTTTTTTTTTAATTCATATTATTGAAATTTTATTTTAGGTTGTTTAGAATTCTATTTTAGGTTGTTTATTTATATTATTGAATTATAACAATAAATACTAATTTTCATAGTTTATTAATATATAAGAATATAGTGCGGTTGTTTTGTTTCCTTTTTTTCAGATGATTATGTTTCTATTTTTTTTCTTCATATTATTAGAATTTTATTTCAGGTTGTTTAGAATTCTATTTTAGGTTATTTATTTATATTACTAAATTATGAAAAGGAAAGTAGTATACTATTAGGACAATAAATCCTATTTTTCATAATTTATTAATATATAAGAATATAGTGAGGTTCGGATGACACGTAAACACCCGAAGCACCATAATTTTTTATTTGTCAAACAAAACATACGAAATATACACGTAAAAAACAAAGATTTTGCATTAATATATAAAGGAAATATTAAAATTTTAATAATAATATACTTATGTCGAATAATTTACACAATCTATTTCAATTCAGTTCATAAATCGAACGGTTTAACACTGGTACTATAATATGGTTTCAATATTCGGGGCAGTGCCCTGGCCCCAGTTCCGTCCCTGAGCCCAAGGCCCAACCATGGGTTTCGTACCCCAAATGGAATATTTATGGAATGATAAAATCCTTTTCCCTCGTGTCCAACCAAACACGCCCTTGAAGGATAAGGATTTTATTGAAAAGGGTCAACCAAACGTATTATTAGTGGGCATATAAAAGAAATTGTATTTGCGGACACTAGATTGAAAGTGACTAGACAATTTAGTTTGAAGCTGCAGAAGAAACACTAAATTGGTAAGCTGCAAAATCAATGCTATATTGGGCACATTGATCATGATGACCTCACTAAGGCCCCCCTCCAATATTAAAATTTGTGCAACGGAAAATGAGAGATCCAAACAGTCATATTATTTTCTTCCTCCTTTTGAATTAATTATCATGGTTTTCGTTTCTGAAGATGTCTATATTTGCATTCAATGACTAGTATTTTAAAATTTTGATAGCTGGAACATATAATGTTGTAATAATTTCAATAATAAATGTAAACGGCATCTTTACGACTTTAATTTAGTTAATGAGGTAAGTATTCTAAAGCAAACGGCACAAGGCAGACAACAATATTAGAGTAACCAGTAACCGTTAGCTATTAACAACTGTGTCAATTAGTGAGACCAAAAAGTTTAGCTCATGAAAAAATGGGTTGTTGGTTCTTGAATTATTTTTCGAAATAGAGGGATGTGCAAAATAAAATATAAGTCGGACAATCTTAATATAGACTTTTTGATTCTTAAGTTAGTATCTGTGTACAAGGATAGAACAAGAGTTCTTATATAAAAAATATACTTAGAAGCAAGTTAATTAGAATTGAGGTTTGAGTCCTATATTTATAGATAAGAGATGGTAAGAGATTTGCCCATAATCTAAGGTGTCGGACTCATACTTAGTCTTTACTTACATAATGAACCACCACTTCACAATTATGATTATATCTTTAGTTAAGTTATCATAAAAATTAGGTTAAACTTCTTTTTTACTTAATGTTAACATAAACAATGAGTCTTTCTCGTACTATTAGGGCTCCGGGACCCATAGACCATATTCATCTCATCATAGGCATATAAAAGCCTACCCATTTTTATCCGACCTGATTTAAAAAATTACAACACTCGAAGTTTATAAGAGCTCGACAATTCCCTCAAAGAGGCCGCTTCCCTTATTTTATCGACCTAATTCGACGTGATGCCAATCTGAATATTTGATGTCGTATCAACTATTCCCCATATATTACATGATTGAGGTAGGAAATCAAATAAAATATAAAATATGAATTTCTAAAAGACCATCCGCACGTGGGACAAATTTTCTGGAAAGAAGTGCTGCTGCCAAAATATCTCAAACGTTGCTCCTTAAATCCACCCTACGCTGTGTCGAGATGGATATCATCTCCAAGTTTTTTGCGATAAAATAATTCAGGCAGGCTCAAAAATGAAAGGCCCACATTTACACCACCCATAGAAAGTCTTCATCTCCCACTTTTGATCCCCTTTTAACTTTATGCACATTTCTTACCCTCAAAACAACATTTTCACAATGCCCACCATTAATAATTTTCTAAGCTGTCAGTTAGATACGTCATCTCCAACTCACTAGCAAATCAGCTCATCGACATTTCAGATCCTTATATTATGAGTAAGTCCCTATAATTTTACCTATTTTTGTCAATCTTTCCCGCTCTCAATTTATTATGTGTAATTTTGAGTGTGTATATGCTTTCTCCCATTCCCTTTCCCTGAAAAAACATTCAACATCTAATTCTCAGAACTCCAATTCCCGAAACCCCTGTACTAATTTTCCAATGGAATTCTCCCAAAACTCCGACTCCATCTCCGAAATTGAATCAATAGAAATTTCTTTAAACAAGATTAATAACAGAAAAAGCCCAGCCACCTAGAACCGACCTAATAGATGAGCCTGTAGGCGAACCTATCTAGGTCGAACTATAAAACAAACACAATTGCTAACCTAATAAATTCCAAAATCCATTCCCTTAATAATCAAACCTCAAACATATAATCATACCTCCGACCTTGATTTTTACCATCCCAATCCTGTTACCATAATCCCTCTTTCTTCACACGCCCATATCCCCCCTTTGCAACAAGTTTTTAGAATCACCATAAAAATCCTTGACTTCTACCTGACCAGGAGCTACTCCCTACTTTCATAAAGAACCTCCATATTCCTGAACACATGTATCCAGTCCTCCCCGAGGCCTACAATAATTATGATGTCGAGAATCCCTCAGCTGGGCACATCACAATTTTCAAAGACCATATCTCAGCTGAGATTAAGTTCCCAGTGCATTCTTTTATGGTCATTCTAGTAGTAAAGTATAAGCTCTATTTACTTCAACTTACTCCCAACTCAAACCGCTTTATTACCAGCGACCTAATTTTATATCGGTTCAATAAGGTGGAACCTGATGTAGACCTCTCCTTCTTCTGCTAGCGTCTCAAAAAACAAAAGAGATCTTTTTACCTCTCGGCCCGTAACCAAACCTATCTTCTTATCAAAACTTCCTCCAAGGTGGCAGATTGGCGTGCCAATTTTTTTTTCCTTCGCTCCTCTGAACTCTGGCCTTTCCTAACCCAACGGAAGGTGACAACTCCCACTCAAGATCTAGTATTCACAGCGAAACCTCCATCCGCAACCTATAAGATATATAAAAACCGGGTTGAAGAGTGGAACAAGCATCCCTTTGACGTGGTGAAGCTTACTAAGTTTGAACGAGTGTACTCCTTTCTCGATCTCAGCAACCGACCTCTTTCTATAATGTATAAATCAGAGTTTGTTATGCCAATGTTCCTTAGGTCTTCAATTTCACTTGTATTTATAACATAATCTCCTACCTCCCTGAGCAACTCCTTTGTTAATGTTTTTCCAAAGAGATTTGTCTTCAATTGTGCCTCTGACTATAAGGATGCTCTGCTAGCCCTCAACTGAATCCTTTGCTGATTGAGCCACCTGTGAACCAAGATGCCTAGCATGAGGTTGAGATCGTCATCCCAACTGGCGAACAGATGCCTGAGGAGGGTGACTTGGGTCAAAGTAAAAAGAAAATTAAAAGAATATGCGACCAATCCCAACCTTGACTTTCTTCTCCACTCACTGCTACCCCCTCAAGACCCAAGCATCCTCGCTAAGGATCTATCGAGCTTGGCCTTACCATCTTTGTCCAGAAGCCTCTTGAATTGTGAAGATGTCGACCATTTCCAACCATTTTTGTAGGTCAAATACTCACGCCCGACAAGAAGTACATGGTGACACTCAACATTTTCGACCAGGTGGCCCTGGTTTCCCAGTACTTCACATGGGAAATTATATTACCTTATCCCTTTTAAGTATTAATGTATTCTTCTCACCATTTATGACCTCGGTATAGTTAAAGCTTCTCCTTACCTCTCTATTTGGACATCTTCTGGTTACCAATCATGAAGAGATGTCTTTAGAGAAATTGAAGAAAGCAGCTAGCAAGGTGGGCTCAACAAATTAACAAACACACAAAGCAACTCTCCTTGATTGAAGGCGAATTGGATGAGGCTTGAAGTCAACTAAAAGCTCATGAGGAAGAGCTAGATGATGCTCAATTCCAATTGGGGACATTCAAGGCAGATCCAAATGTAACACAAATGAGAGTGATCCTTACCAAAGTTGAGATCTATAATTCCAAGGAATGCCACGTGGCTAAGATAACAGACAGTGGTGACCGACTTTTGGAAGAAAAAAGCTGAGGCTCATAACCAAGAAGTGGAAGAAGGTCGCCGTAACTTTCTGGGAAGTGCAGTTGGTCGGAGACTCCTTGAACCATATCAAGTTAGTATGGTGTCAACTTATCTCACACCACTGCCTTTGTTTATTAAGTAAACAAAGGTGCCCAGTTACACTTTGAGACTGCCATTGATAGGGTGCAGTTGGTTTGGATTTCTAAATAGACTCGGAGAAGGCTCAGGAGATCATCCCCACTTCTACATCTGGAAATGTGATTTTGGGAAGCCCCTTAACACAAACTTGTGGAATAGGTGTACCTCAAATGGAATCGCCTAAGCCAATCTGAGCTTTGAGCTAGATATCCATTTGGATGAATTTCTTCTCCGAGTCCCTGATTAGAGTAGATTTGTCCTTATCTTTATTATTATTTTAGTACGTTTTTCTTTTTTTTTTTGGTATAAGTTGGACGATTTAAGCATAATTCCGTATTTTTATAGTTCTGACTTATTTTACCGTATTTTAATCATAATTGATGCAAATAGGTGATATTTCATTATTTTCACCTTACAGCTAAGTAACTAGAAGAGTTCAGCGCGTAATAGATGAAGTTCGATGTTCAAGAATACAAGAACGAGCTTTCCGGCAAAACGAGCAGCAAAAGATAGAGAGAGACGGAGGCAGACGCGCAGTCGCGTCGACTGACGCGACCGTCGACGCGAGACATGATCCGCGTCAGTCGACGCCGCATCGACGCACCCACCCAGCCGACACGCACGCCCAGGCAGCACCGACGCCGAGCACCAGCACGCGTCAGTCGACGCGACGGCCCAGAATTCGGATTTTAGGGTTTCTTGTGCGCCAAGAATTACAATATCTATATAAACCCTCCTTATTTCAGATTTTTTGGGGAGAGACACGACCACTTAGGGTATTTTAGCTGATAATAAACATAATTCCACATCTCATAACGAGATTTGAAGACGGAGATCAAGGATCGAAGAACAACGCGTCCAAAATATCGAATTCGTGTTCGGGATTCAATCTTCGCCCAAGATCGACGTGCAACTCCGGAATAGCTGGAGCTTCTCATTGCTTTTAGTAGTTTCAATAAGTTTTCTAAACTCTTAGTTAATTTAGTAGTTAATTTCTAGTTTAATTGTTAGTTTAATTCTTAGTTAATCTCTTAGTTAATTTTAGTTTAATTAGTTTAATCGTTTTATACTTGGATATTGGTTAATTTAGTTTATTTATACGATTAATTTATGCTTAGTTATTCGTATCTTAGATTCGTATGATGCGATTGCTTAGTGGTAGTTTCTTATATTTATGCTTTAGATTCGTTGCTATTAATTCTTAGTTCTTTGAGTTCAAGTAGTTTAATTATTTGCTCGTAGTTGGTAATTTAGTTAGAATAATTAGTTTAAATAGCTTTAGTTTAATTATTGCTTTAGTTATAATGATCAACTCAATATCTTTCAAAACCCCAATTGTACATGTATTTTACTTTAATTCATAAATTGAGAAAAATATCGAAAAGACCGAATAGTTGTTTCCTCGAGAGATACGACTCGAGTCAAACTCATCACCCTACAGTTACCTCGTACACTTGCGAGCAAACTAACGCGATTTTAAATTAATTAATAAAACGGGGTGCACAAAAGTTTGAGTCAAAAATTTAGCGCCATTGCCGGGGAAGCAACGAGTAGGAATTAAAGATGTTTTTCGTTTTATTTTCTTTTTGATTTATTAGTTTATTTTTATTTTTTTTACTTGGTCTTTGCCATTTGGTACGTTGATGTATTTTTGAGTTTATGCAACGAAGGCGATCACTTCAACGCGACCTTGTACCATTCATTGATAACATCCACCTTTCAAATCCACCGAGACCAAGACCCATTTTTATTCCCGAGGACAATTCCTCGACAGCAACTGATTTTGCTTGTGATCAAGCTTCCGACATTATGTTAGAAGCAAATCCGATTCGAAACGGCGATTCACCACCGAGATCACCACCACGCCCCATTATTGCGAGACAAGATGCGGGGAGAAACGAAGGAGTCGACCAGAAGCAAAACGTAATCGGTCACCAACCCAACATGGCGAATGTGAGGCACAACGAAGAGATRAAMAACAATGCKATTCGCCAACACAACATCGAGAACATGGCAATTAGGAACGAAGATTTTCTGCAGCATAACGCGTATGCTAACAATCAAGGGCACGTGAATGATTGGTTGGAGAATCAAGATCATGGTTACGAGCAAAATAATTTCGGAAGTAGATACGAGCGCGAGCACCATTACGCGCATGACGACCACTATGAGAGAGCTAATGACCGAGTTAGGGAACCAAGGGGAGATCGAGCGCCTCGACAAGGAGATTTGGCATGCCTGAAGGTTGTGCTTTATGAGTCTGCTATTGTTCTTTGCCCGACTGCAAGGGAAGTAGAGATTAAGCCGCATCAAATTAATTTACTTCCGACTTTTCACGGAAATGCCCACGAAGACCCTTTAGCAATTTTGAACTACTTTATTGATGAAGTAGGCAGATTTATAGGTCATGGCCTAAATCGGGAGGAGATGCAAATGATTTGTTTCCCCTATAGCATGAAAGACAAGGCGAAGACATGGTTACTATCCTTAGAACCAAGGTCATTAACTGATTGGGAGATGATAAGCGAGAAGTTCCTAAATCAATACTATTCAGCACAAACAACGGGGCAAATTCGGAGGCAGATTGCTAACTTCGAACAAGTGGAGGAAGAATTATTTCATGAAACATGGGAGCATTACAAATCACTTTTACAAGCATGCCCCCATCATAGCTATTCCCCCGAGATAATTAATCATTTTTTCTTTGATGGTTTGTCGCCCATGGGGAAGAGCCAAGTTGAAATAGCAGCAGGAGGAGATTTTGGTGATTTAACGGCCCACAAGGCAAAACGAGTATTGGAGAAATTGAGTGAAAAATCTAGAGAAACCAACTCTCTGCCTCGTAAATTGAAAGTTAATGAGATTTCCATCCCTGGTCCTGACTTAGATGATGGCAAATTAGTCAAAGCAAAGTGCGAAGAGATATTTGAGGAGAAATTGGCAGCTTGGAAGGCCGAGCGGACAAGCAAGGCCTCTTCGAAGAAGACTAATGTTATGTGTCACCAATGCGGATCCCCCGAATATTTAGCCGATATGTGCCCGTTCAACAACGAACAACGAGGAGACATCAACACCATCAAGCACTATTCGAATCAACAACATTCGGGGCAGAGACCACCACACATGCAAACACCTGCTAAAGTTCAGTCGACTGATCAACTTTTAGTCTGGCAACAGAACCAAGTTGCCGAAACTATTCGGAACCGAGACGGCCTCACACATGTTCAGGAGGAAATGAAGGGAGTTTGAGACGATATGAAAGAATTGAGAATGATGATGGCTGAAATGGCCAAAAGCACTCTTGAAAACTCGTCAGGACTAAGAAGATTGGAGTTAATGGTAGGACAATTGGCAACTGACATGGCATCATTGAAGAAGGAGAAAAATACTCTTCCAAGCCAAACAGAACAAGCCTCGGCTATCCATGTGCTGAGAAGCGGGAAAGAAGTGGATAACTGCATCGAGCTAGGAAAGGAGGAAGACAAGAAAGAGACCGAGACCCAGCCTCCGGGACAGTGAAGAAAAAGAAATCGACAGCAACTGAAGACCCCATCGATTCCTTAAATTCGCCACCCAAGAAGTTGACTGTTTATGATCATGCTCCCTTCCCAAGTCGCCTACGTTCGGCCAAGGAGAATAAAAAATTTATGGAGTTATACAATTTACTGAAGAATGTTAATATTAACCTCCCCTTGATAGAGGTGATAAAGACAATGCCGACATTTTTGAAGTTTTTCAAAGATCTAGCATCAAAGGAAAGGCGTTTGGCTACAAATCAACTTGTGGCTTTGATAAGAGAGGGGAGTGATAGGTTTAAGCAATCATTGCCACCTAAAGAGAAGGATCCCGGGAGTTTTGTATAACTATCTCTCTCGGGAATGGACAAACGGCAAGGGGGATGCTCGATCTTGGCGCTAGCATAAATTTGATGCCCTACTCAATTTACAAGGAGTTTGACCTAGGACCGCTGAAGCCGACCATGATGAAATTACAGTTGGTTGATCGAACGATAAGGCTACCCTTGGGGATTGTGGAGGATGTCTTAGTACAAGTAGACGAGCTAGTTCCGGTCGACTTTGTCATTATGGACGTTGGTGACGTACAAAGCGAGAACCGAGAACACACCATTTTGTTAGGATGTCCGTTCATGTCTACAACGCATACGGTGATCGATGTAAGCGAGGGGAGGGTGACTATGTCCGTATTGGGCGAAACGGTGACGTTTTCACTTCAAGATTTTCACAAGAGTCCTGCATCGTTTGTTAAGAACGATTGTTCTACTAATGATTTAGTAGATTCTTGCGCGAATGAGCTCTTGAGCATCGGCACGATTGAAGAGTTTGATAATGTAGAGGCATTTGATGATGGATTGCCCGTGCGGTTTGACGTGCCTAGAAATGAGCAAAAAGTGGAGTTGAGACCACAACGAGATCGTTCGAAGTTTGCGCCAAGAGAAGAGACAAAGCCACCGCATAATCGTTCAAGAAGTGTTTCCCTCAATCCCTACAAGAATTTTAAACGCACGAAGAAAAAGGGCGAGGCTAATAGAAAGGATTGGACAAAGAAGAAGAAGAAGTCGAACGAAGTTTTTAACGAGAAGTCCAAGGTTGGTCAACTAGTGCTGTATAATTCCGTTCGTAAGTTTGATCCAACCAAGTTTGAAGTCGCATGGAGTGGACCGTTTTTAATAAGGGAGATGGATGAGTATGGAGTCGCCACTCTATACGATGAAAGTGCAAAGACGGGACTCCAAGTCCACAAACATCAACTTAAGCCTTATTTCAAGGATTATATGAAGAATCGTGATCGTACCAAGAAGGAGTTCGTGGACCCACCACGAGCTAGAAATTGATCAAGCAATTGCGTCAAGCATATGACGTTAAATGTTGCACTTCTTGGGAGGCAACCTAAGCGTTGGTTAGTTTTCGTTTTATTTTCTTTATTTTCTTTTATTTTATTTCTGTCTTTTTATATTGTGTCAATTGTCGTGGTACGTTTATGTGTGTGTTGATGTGCAGAAAATACGATAGATCGCCTATTCTGGACAACGGTTATATAACGAAAGCTCTCTACCGCAAGGCCTTACCGCTAGTTCCACTCGAGGCGTTAACGATAACGATTAACCACTGAACCTACCGCTTACCGAAACAATCATGGATTACGATGATTTCGTCGATCGAGGTCGCAATTCGACCCAAGTTAGCCGCAGCCCAGCAACCTTTTGATGAGCTGCAGCCCAACCATTTACGACGTTGGCCGCAATCCTGCCGTTTCAAATCCAAAAGGACGTGCCAACGGGCACCTGCGCGTCACAATTGATCACAATCATGTTTTGTTTTATTTTGTTTATTTTTATAGGTTTGTTCGAGACAATCTAGTCACCCGATCTAAGACGAAGGATAATTGCACATGTGTTTTTAGAGAGACTCGGCCATCGAATTTTCAGGGATGTTTTCTTATCTCCCATACTCTTATTTTCTTTAATATTTATGACAATCAGGAGATTGCCATGTTTTTAGGGAGGGGGGTGGTTGAGTGTGGTTAGTGCAATTTGATGTCTTTGTTTTGAAATGCATATTTTTGACGTGATTAATTGCTATTTCTATGCTTAATTGTGTTTATATGGCATGCCTGTCGAAGTTGACTATGTATGATTATTTGTTTTCGTTTTCGAGCGTGCATAAGTGCATAACTTTTCAAAATTTATTATTATATATTGTAAAATGGTACTTGAACGCAATCAAATTCGCAAAAACCTTAAAAGCAGCTTCAATTCAAAATTTTTCATGCAAAAAGCCAGCGAGTAGCCTGAGTGTTTATCATCATTGCATGTACGTGAATAAGTTTCAGTCTTGATATCTCTTTGAAACCGCTGTGTGTAGTCGACTTTGAACATGAAGTTCAGGTACATATAAAACCCTATTCGGGCCATATTCATAAATATTAGCCACTATAAATTCCGAATGAGCCAATCATAGCCAAATATCCATGCCTATAGCCATGAGTGTTTTTGAGACGACCCTACAACCCATTAAAAGCGTGGGGTAGGAGTTCGTATTTTTATTGGTTATTTGAGTCTTGAGAATTTTTATTAGGAATTTATTATTTTGTAAATAAGGACCACCATCTAAAAAAACAGAGAAAAAATAAAAAAAGAGAGAGAGACCCCATAAAAAGAATAAAATGGGATATATAAAAAGAAAGAAAAAGAAGGATGGTGAGTCTAGTTGAACTATTTTAGTCATTGCCTACGCGCTTATAAAGGCTTGAATTTTATTGTTTATTTTATGAAGCCTTATGTTTAAAAGGCGAAGAGTTGTGTAAGAAGCATGTTATAAGCTTCACTTGTGATTAAGTGGTTTTTGAGATTTATGTCGGTTTACGAGTTTTGAGTTGAGGAATAGCCAATATTTAGAGGCTACGTTATGAGAGCTAAGTGAGGTTTTTATTTTTTATCGAGGTGAAGCAATTTGCTTCTCGGTTAGATTAGGTTGAGTGAGCGATTAGCCACCCGACTTATATATTCCACACCCGTCCAAAGAGCCTTACACTACAACCCGTAAAGACCTTTGCTGATTCTTAGTTTTGATGGCACACTTAATTTGCGATTGAAAAGAGATTGATTTACTGTGCTTATTTATCGTGCATGTATTTGAATGATTTGAGTGTATACACGTCCCAAGCAGAAAATACTTGAGTGCTTTTGAGTGTACTTATATATATTATCCTTCGTGAGGAAGCATGCTTTTATTTTGAAGCGACAATGTAATAATGGTCAAGTGTTTGACGTTGCGTGACTTGTACCTATATTTTCAAAATTACGTATGTAGCATAGCATGACTCTTTGCTTGAACTGATTTTCAATCTAGTTATACTTTGAAATCATCGTTTGTTCGAGGACGAACAAACCAATAAAGCGTGGGGTAGTTGATTAGAGTAGATTTGTCCTTATTTTTATTAGTATTTTAGTACGTTTTTCTATTTGTTTTTGGTATAACTTGGACAATTTAAGCATAATTCCGTATTTTTATAGTTCTGACTTATTTTACCGTATTTTAATCGTAATTGATGTAAATAGGTTATATTTCGTTGTTTTCACCTTACAGCTAAGTAACTGGAAGAGTTTAGCGCGTAATAGACGAAGTTCGATGTTCAAGAATAGGTGAACGAGCTTTCCGGCAAAACGAGTAGCAAAAGATAGAGAGAGACGGAGGCAGACGCGCAGTCGCGTCGACTGACGCGACCGTCGATGCGAGAGATGATCCGCGTCATTCGACGCAGCGTCGGCGCACTGTCGACGCAACTGACTGAAGCGTCGATGTCGACGCAACTTGCTGAATCGTCGATGTCGACGCACCCAGTCGACGCGCACGCCCAGGCAGCACCGACGCCGAGCACCAGCACGCGTCAGTCGACGCACCATCGACGCGACGGCCTAGAATTCAGATTTTAGGGTTTCTTGTGCGCCAAGACTTACAATATCTATATAAACCCTCCTTATTTCGGATTTTTTGGGGAGAGACACGACCACTTAGGGTATTTTAGCTGATAATAAACATAATTCCACATCTCATAACGAGATTTGAAGACGGAGATCAAG
>BMAC01000367.1:790191-852168 GCA_014905375.1 Phtheirospermum japonicum
TTTAGTTAGAATAATTAGTTTAAATAGCTTTAGTTTAATTATTGCTTTAGTTATAATGATCAACTCAATATCTTTCAAAACCCCAATTGTACATGGATTTTACTTTAATTCGTAAATTGAGAAAAACATCGAAAAGACCGAATAGTTGTTTCCTCAAGAGATACAACTCGAGTCAAACTCATCACCCTACAGTTACCTCGTACACTTGCGAGCAAACTAACGTGCTTTTAAATTAATTAATAAAACGAGGTGCACAAAAGTTTGAGTCAGTCCCCCCACCTGCTCTTTGATGTAATCCCTGGACATTGTAACTCTTTCTTTTCCAAACATATATTTATGAGATGTAATTAAACTTCTGCTTCTTATTCATGCAAAAACCGTAGAACCCTTATATTTTCTTTCGCCCTGAAATGTATTAATCATAACCATAACCCTCAGCTGAACGATTACTTAAACCTAGATCACCCCCCATTTAAATCAAATAATAACCATAAATTACATATTCATATAATAGTAATAAAAAAATAGGTTGATCTATAAATGAACCATAGAACCATATTCTATCAAATAAACTCACACCTATAGACACAACCATCTCCGACTATACAAGCATTAGTCAAAACCCATAACTATTAAACCCTTTATATAAACAATCACCATGCCATCTCTGACCTAAAAAAGTGTTGGGTCGTATAATATCCATAACCATACCATCTCCGACCTAGATAAGCGTAGGGCTATACCATATGAATGACATACCATCTCCGACCTAAACAAGCGTCGGGCCATACCATATCCATAATCATATCATCTTCGACCTAAACAAGCGTTAGGACATACCATATTCATAACCATATCATATTCGACCTAAATAAGCTTCGGGCCATACTATATCCATAACTCTACCATCTCCGACCTAAACAAGCAATGGGCCATACCATATCCATGACCATACCATCTCCGATCTAAAGAAGCGTCAGGCCCTACCAAGAAAATCTTTTCCATGAAAGGAAAAACATAAAGTAAAATTTTTTCGTATACCTCCCATTAGCTAGCCATAATACTTTTTTAGGTGACAGACATTCAAACCCCTTGGTACCGTTATGCCCTGATCATCTTCCAACATATAGGCTCCTCTTTTCAGCACCTTAGTTATCTTATATGGTTCTATCCAATTAGGACCAAGTTTTCCAGTAAGGTATATCACATCAGCCCACCTCCAAACTAAATCATTGACATGATATCAACTTTTACTTACCTTTTGGTTATGCTAACTGTATCTTTCATTTATACCTCTCCACCCTCACAGCAAACTTGTCTCTTAACTGTCGGTTACCTCTAAAGCTCCCCTTGCCAATCTCTCTTTCTCTTCTAGGTTAAAGGAAACTATAACATTCGAACCACCTGATATTTATGTGGGGATCACAACTTCCATTTTATAAAATAAACTAAAGGGTGATTCTCCAGTAATAGTTCACGGGGTCATTCGATATTCCCATAAAATTGATGGTAATTTTTCAAGCTACAATACGCCAGTTTTCTCCAACCTTAGCATAATCCCTCGCACTATGATCCTATTAGTAAAATCGACCTGATTATTAGCCTACAAGTGTGTCACCGAGGAAAAATTCCACTTCATATCCATTGTTCTGCACCACTCTTGCATCATATGTGAATTGTGTACCATTATCTACTACCAACAACCGTGGTACCCCATACATGCAAAGAATATTATCAAAAACAAAGTCCATCATCCTCTGGTCCATAATATTAGCCACAACCTTTGCCTCCACCAATTTAGTAAAATAACCTATTGCGACCACCAGATGCTGCTTCTTAAGTGGGTTTTTCAGTAAGGGTCCCATAATATTAATTTCCCATTGCGCAAATGGGCATGGTGAGCTCATTATTTTTATGTCTTCAGCAGGCACATGGACTATAAAATCATGCATCTGACACTTTTTACGAGTCATCACCAGCTTTCCTATCATCCCCTTCATCATAGGCCAAAAGAAACCGACTTGCACTCGACTTTTGGTGTGATCTCCGCAATATCCTTCATGTATTTCTTTAAGAACTGTTAATCCTTCTTCTTGTGAGAGGCACTTCAAGTAAGATCCGAAGTGCAACTTATTATACAAATACCCCTCCATGAAGTGGAAATGAGCTACTATCTTAGCTTCCTTAGTTGATAATTACGTATTACCTTATGCTTTCTTTTTAGAATATCCCGAATTAGTGTTCGCCAATCCTATGATTATCCTATATCCATTATCTTATCTCATTGATCCAAGCTACTATACAGTAGCTCCATTAGGGTAATGGTCCTTGTGCTACAGTCCCTAGAGCTCCTACAATCCTGGCGAGCTGATCAACCCTCACATTATCGGCCTATGGTAAATGTTCTAAACTGAATTCTTTGAACCATCCAGCCACATTTTTGATCTTCCCTAGATATTCTAGCATGTGCTCTTCCCTTGGTTTGAAGGACCCATTATACTGACAAGCCACCAGCTGGGAGTCGGTATATGCTTTCCAGTGACCTACACTTAGGTAGCGCGCCTTCCTCATTCCTTGTAGCAATGCTTCATACTGAGCCTCATTGTTCAACGCTTTAAACCCTAATTTTATCGCAAAATCTAGGTTCTCCCCCTTTATACTAGTTAGGAAAACTCCTGCTCCACCAACCATGGCTGACCTATCTACATGTGATAACCATAAGTTCTCCTCAACTTCCCTGACTACTAGCCACACCATCTCTTTCCTTTCTTACCGCATACAATCATCATATTCACTAAGCTCCACCACCTACTTTAAAAATCACCCAGACACATTAGGCTTGCTTAATACTTGTTTCAAGTCCAGGTAGTTATTACCTTCATCCGATGACCTAAGAAATAAGGTCACAGTTTCCTTGCTGTACAGATTAATGTAAACCCTCCCTTTTCCGGCTCCGAATAATTCTGCTCAACACTTCGTAGCATCCTAATCATATAATAAATGGGTTTTTGACTACATGCTTCCTCTCGAATCAGCACCGAGCTCACCACAACCTCTCCTATTGATGTATATAAGATCGAGTCCTCCCCTGGCATTGTTTTTGTCAATAATGAGAGTTTTACCAAGTATTATTTCACTTTATTGAAAGATTCCGCTGCTTCCTTTATCTACTCAAACTTTGAGCCCTTCCTCAAAGTTTTGAAGAAAGGAAAACCTTTATCAACTGACATGGAAATAAAAAGACTAAGACCTGCTATGCGACCTATTAATAATTACACATCCCTCACCATTATAGGGTGCGGCGTCTCCATCACAGCTCGTACTTTCTTAGGGTTTACCTCGATACCTCATTTCGTCACCATGTATCCTAAGAATTTGTTTGAGTTAACTTCAAAGGAGAACTTCTTGAGGTTTAATTTCATCTCATACTGCCTCAAAATTATGAAAGCCTTCCTCAAGTCCTCCATATGAGATTCTACCTTCCTAATTTTTACTATCATGTCATCAACTAAATCTCCATAACTAACCCGAATAGATATTTGAACAAATGTTATTTACCAGCCTCTCGTAGGTTACCCCTGCATTCTATAATCCAAACGGTATAGATACGAAATAGTATGTTCTGGTTAAGGTAACAAACTCATCCAAGGTTGATCCTCTGGTGCTAATGGAATTTGATGATATCCTTTGAATGCATCCATGATGCTCAACAACTCGCATACTAAGGTAGAATCCACTAACTAATCAATACGTGGTAGTGGATAATGATCTTTAGGACATGCCTTATTTAGTTCGCAAAAGCCGAAGCACATCTTCCACTTATCTCCGTGCTTTGATACAATTAACACATTAGATAATCACGTTAGGAATTGGATTTCTCGTATGTGGCCTGCCTTCAATAATTTACGTACTTCCTCCTCTATAAACTTGTCCAACTCTACCCCAAAGTGCCATATATTTTCTCTTACCTGCCTTGCATTTGGATCTACATTTAAATAGTGTTGTAAGATGCCTCGAAATCCCCTCAACAAACTGATAAGATCCTTTCGTATGTGATATGGAAACTAAATACCTATTCTTGTCACATATCTTGCTTATTTTTTTCTAATTTAATCCCTAAAAGTTCCTCATGGGTCGTATAGACTTATCTTCTTCCTTCTATTTTTTGGCATTTAATACTGCCTCCCGAGCTTCTTCATTTCTATTCCTTTTCCCTTCACTCATCCCCATTTTTACCGTTATCATATAAGAGGAACGTGCGACATGCTGATCCGCTATTACTTCACCAACATTGCCCCCATCTGGGTATTTTATGCTCATATATTAAGTGGATATAACCTCTTGAAACTCGTTAAGGGAAGGTCTCCCTAATATGAGATTATAGGACGAGGTGGTCCTGACCACCAAGAACTTCAACTTCCTCTATATCCCTAGTTTCTTGTCCCCACGGATACTGGTAAGACTATATCACCCTCAATAATAACCTATAATCCGCAAATTTCTTCATTGCATGAATTCTCCTTCTGTTATAAATAAAGCATCAGCTCCTTTTGACATTGTCTAACTTGTGGGGGCCAAATGTTGTTGCATCCCCACAGGGATATAAATACTACATAAATTTCCTAGATTTTCTAAATGAACATACAAGGTGTACTTGGATTTATCCACTTCAAACTAAATCTGAAGCTATCTCAATTCTAAAACAGTTCATAAACTTGCCAAGGTACAGTTTAACACCCCCATTAAAATATTTCAAGCTGATATGGGAGGGGAATATAATCCTATCACTGCATAATCTATTAATTAATTACCACTCCAGTCCTAGGTGATAAGTCTCCTTATCACTTTCTATGGCTCTTCTCCAGACTATTACTTAATGAAAGTGTTTGGGTGTGCATGCTTACCTTTATTAAAACCTTATAATAATAACAAACTCTTTAGATCTCAAAAATGTGTTTTAATTGGGTATAGTCTTGTTCACAAGGGCTACAAGCATCTTCATCATTCTAGTAGAATTTACATAGCCAGAACCGCCAAGTTTAGTGAAACTGAGTTTCCTTACTCTCAACTGTTTCTAGATCCCATGCCATATACATCTCACTCCTCTTTTGTTTCTCCTATGTCACTTATACCCATTTATCTAGTAGCACCAGTCCAAAACCCACATCCTTCATCTCCTCTAGTAGTAAATACCTCTCCATCAACATCTTCCTCATCACACTATTCATCTCATCACTCTCCTCCTCCACATCCTCCTGCACCACCAAAATAAATCCCTCTTGCTCCCACATATAATATTAATACCACAACTACTCACACCATGGTCATCAGAGCTAAACATGTGATTTATAAACCTAAAGTGTTCACTGTCTTCTCAGTACCAAATGAACTATTATCTACTACTGAAGCCTTAGCTAGTTCTCAGTGGAAAGCAACCATAAATACTGAGTTTGAGGCTCTTATTTAGAATATGTCCTGGTAATTGGTTCCATTTTTAGAAGATATGCAGGTACTGGATCATAAATTGATTTTTAAGGTTAAACTTCTTCCAAATAGCAATTGGGATAAACTCAATGCTAGGTTGGTTGCAAAATTCTTTCAAAAAGAACCTGTAATAGATAAATTTGAAACATTTAGTAGTGATCAAATCAATTACTAGAAGACACATGTTCTCTCTTGCTATTTCAAAAAGTTGGAAAGTTGAATGGATAGACATCATTAATGCATTTGTAAATGGAGATCTTCATGAAATTGCTGACATGACTCATTCATAGGTTTTTATTGATTCTGGAAGGCCTAATAATGGATATAAACTCACTAAGGATCTCTATGGTCTCAAGCAGGCTCCAAGAATGTCCTGAAAAGATAAACATTTATAAAATCCTTAGGGTTCTAAGTCTCTCTATCAGACACATCCTTGGTCACTAAAATATTACACAGGCAAGTTGATTTTGTTATTAGTTTATGTGGATGATATTTTATTAAAGGTTAATTATTTATTGCCTCCAAACTACTGCATATAGTTTACCATACAAACTATTATTTGTCACAAACTGCCATACGAACTATGCGCGATTTGTAGTTTTCTCCCCTAAAATAGAATTGTTATGGTTTTGTGCCCAAGACCTAATGATGTGGCACAAAACGAATGATGTGGCACAAATCGGTTGTGCCATATCATCTATTTTTGGTCATAAAACCACCAAAATCCTGATTTAAGAGAGAAACTGCAAATCGCGCATAGTTCGTATGATGGTTTTTGCCAAAAAATAGTTTGTATGGTAAACTATGAAAACGACCATAATTTGGTGGGAAAAAAGTTTCTTCCCTTTTATTAGCAAGTGATGATAATCAGGAAGTTTAGACCCTCATTCACACTCTTCACACACAATTTTCTCTCAAACACTTTGGAGAGGTGACTTATTTTTCAGACATTCATGTACATGATTACAATCGTATGGCATACTCCTCAATCGATCGGAGTATATAGCAGATCTCTTATAGAAAACACTTTTGTATGATTGTAACTCTGATGAAAGTCCTTATAATTAGATCAAAAGTTAGCTTGCATGGACAGTCCACTATTTGATCACTGTATAATTTTCAGGAGTACAGTTAGTACAATGCAATATTTGACTCTTACCAGACCTGACATCCACTTTATTGTTAATAAACTCAACCAGTTTATGCAAGCTCCCACTTAGAATCACTAAGTTTCTTGTAAGAGGGTTCTTATAAAATCATATAGAAATAGCCTATCTCGACACAACGAGCACATATATCACATAGAAAATCCTCCAATCGTGCTCATGAAACATTAATAACTTAAGAATAATCATGAAAGGAAACCATAACCGATCTATCATGGGACATCTCCCTATTCGAAGGGATTATCCAGAATAAACACATGCCTCATGTGGACTCGTATACTCATTACCTATTTTTGGAATCTGGTGTAATTAAATCTCTGTGCACCGTCCTAACTTAGATCTATTGTAATCAATTGAGAAGCCTATGCTCATCTTATGATTATAACTCCTTACATGCGATGTATCAATTGATTAGGGAGATGGTATGAATCATAGGCTGCACGAACCATGTCAAGTTGTTAGGTCATAAAGAGTTTGGAATGAAGGGACATTTATCCAAATCATAAGATATGCAAGATGGAGACCCTTACCCGCCTTGCAACTATCATCAAGTTGGAAAGAGTTCATAAATAAGAGAATTGCATCCTGCTTGGATATAAGAAACATAAGATAGATCCCCTTATCTGATCTACAATTATCATCAAGTCGAGAAGTGTTCATAAGTAAGGAAATCGCATTCAGACCAATCATAAGATACGCAAAATGGAGCCCTTTGTTCGACCTAAGATTATCATTAGATAAGGAAGAGTTCATAAGTAAGGTAATCGCATCCAACCTAGACATAAGCTATGGAAGCCGGAGCCCCTCGTTTAACCTGTAATCATAATTAGGTTAGGAAGAGTTCATAAGTAAAGAATCAGATCCAACCCTATCGTAAGCTGCACAAGCTGGAGCCCCTTGACCAATCATTAGATCAAGAAGAGACTTGTATGCTGATTTCTGCAAGGAAAATAAGTTATAAATGGTCCGAGCTTAACTCATCCAATAATCATTAGTTCTTTAGAAAAATAAGAAAATATAATAATAATTATATAGGGGAGGAAACAAGGAGACTCTATCTATATGGTTGTGTTCTAGAAAAGTTTTCCCTCTAATTGTTCCTTGCTTTTTGTTTATTCACTCTCCCTATTTTTCCTAGTCCATTGGGCGCTACTTCCGACTTTCCCTTATAACCCAGTAGTTTCTCTTACTTTCAAAACCTATATCCTGGCCCTCTTAGTTATTAAGCCTTCACGGGCTCGAGCACCTTTCTTATTAGTCTGTATGTCTTCTCATACGAATGTCAAATAACATGAACGTGATTGGTACTAATCTCTTATCATCAATATGACTTCATTATCTACTGGAAAGTTTAAGCACATATGATATGTTGATATGCATTCAGTGAAGGTAGTCTCGAAATTACATTATAAGACAATGTTGTTCCTACCACCAGAGATCTGACCATCATTACCTTATTTTTGAGGTTGTTGATATTAGTATATCTAATTGCTGGCCTAATAAATTTTTATAGATGGGTCGGCCAATAAATTGATATTAGTCCACCTTCTTTTTGAGGTTGTTGATATTAATCTGCCTTTGCTGCCAATATAGCTCCTCATAAAGCCAAGTTTGACTATAGGGCTGTTAAGTGCATTTTTCCGAGATATAAGAGTGGGAAGAAGAGGTATAAGTTGTTTAATTTGGACTCTAGGAAACTATAGGTAACTAGGGAAGCCTATTTCATTTAACATGAATTTCCTTCTATCCAATATCACTGTACCAACACTCCTTTACCTACAATATATGATTATTTTGTGCCAGATTATTCAGTCTTTCAATAATCACATTGATCTAGTTATATATCATGCTATCTCTCATATATCTCCTATACAGCCTATTGCTCTTAGAAAGCAAGTTAGGTACATTTCTTTCCTCCTTTTATATTTCAGGACTATGTAATGTACAATGCTATTAATCACATACCATCCAATTCAGTCCCTAATCAAACCTCAAACTATCCTATATACACCTTTCCTTATACAATCTCACTTCACTTCTCTGATACATATGTTGCATTTCTAGCAAATGCATCTAACTTGCAGGAACCTACTAGCTATGCTCAAACAAGCAGAAATGACCATTGGGTGGAGGCTACGAACAAAGAGTTGGCTGCCCTTGAGTCAAAGCACACTTGGGATTTGGTGAATTTGCCACCTGGAAAGAAGGCTATAAGCTGTAAGTGGGTGTACAAGATCAAAATGAATCCAGATAGGAAAGTTAAGAAATATAAAGCAAGGTTGGTAGCAAAAGGGATTTCATTAGAATTATGGAGTAGACTATGTTGACAGTTTTTCTCTAGTAGAAAAACTAGTCACTATCAGGTTTTTGATTGTTGTGGCAACCACGAATGGGTGGCCAATTCCCCAGCTGGACATCAATAATATTTTTCTACATGGCTATTTGGATGAAGATATTTACATGGTTCCTCAAAGGACAATCTAAATGGTGATTCTCATAAGGCTTTTCATTTAAAGATGAGTTTGTATGGGCTTAAGCAAGCCTCAAAGCAATGGACAAGTGAGTTTTGTAGCAAGCTCCTTAGTTTTGGCTTCACACAATCTCTGAATGCCCATTTTCTTTTCATCAAGAGTGATGATAAGTGTTTTAGGCCTTAGTTATATATGTGGATGACATCTTAGTAATAGGCACTCATCTCATTGCTATGGAAGCTATCAAATCTTATCTGCACTCTTTGTTTACTATCAAAGATCTAGGAGATGTTAGGTATTTTCTTGGCATTGAGATAGTTAGAACAAATTCAGGCACGTATCTACATCAAAGGAAATATATACCGGATATCCTACAAGATTCTGGCCTCTTAGACTGTAAGCTAGTCTCTAACCATTTCCCTAAGGGATAAAGTTCATCAGTGGCAGTGGGGATCTTCTTTCTACTCCTGATAGGTATAGGAGATTAATTGGGATATTACTTTATCTAAACATGACCAGACCAAATATCACATTTCATGTTCAGCATCTTAGTCAATTTGTGAATAGCCCCTGCCAATCGCACTGGGATGCATCCATTCATCTTCTACATTATCTGAATGACTGTTCTTCTTAGGTCTTTTCTATCCTGCCAGTAGCTCTTTTCAGTTTCAGGCATTCACTGATGCTGATTAGGCTTGTTGTTGTATGAAAGAAAGCCAGTCACAGGATTCTACATTTTTTGGGAAATTCTCTTATTTTTTGGAAGACAAAGAAGCGAACCACAATCTCCATATCATCTGCTGAGGCCGAGTATAGAGCTATGGCCCCTATTATTTGTGAGATTCAATGGCTTTATCTGGTTGTGGACGTTTATCTACCCATTTCCAGATCAATTCTTCTTTACTGTGATAATCAGGTAGCCCTGTATATAGTTTCTAAACTAGTATTTCATGAGCGTACGAAGCACATTGAGATCAATTACCATGTTGTTCGTGATCAATACAAGCGGGGCCTGGTTTCTTCTCATAAAATAAGCTCTTAAAACCAACTAGCTGATTTGTTCATCTAAGCCTTGGGCCCTGTACTGTTTTATACCTTTGTTTCGAAGTGTTGCATAAAGGCCCAACTTGAGGGGGGTGGGAGGGGGGATATTGATATTAGTCTACCTAATTTCTGGCTCAACAAACTATTATAGATGGGCCGATCCAATTTAGTATATAGACATAAAAGATAGGGTATAAATACGGATCATCTTCCTTTTAATGTGATAATGAAAATACGCAAAACATATATTTTTTCTCCATAAAAGCTTGGTTCAAGTTTCTATAATTAATAACAATCACAAATTATACAAAGGTGTTGTCCTAGTATAACCGGTAGCACCACTTCACCCAATGGGAAGATTCCCACCCCACTAACTCTATAGATGGGGTTGTTCACAACTCATAAGTTGATATTCAACCTCATATGTTTGAAGAAGTCTTAGAACAAAACATCTACTAAACTACTCGTGTCCACAAACACCCTCGACATATCGTACCCTATAATCTACACATACATCACCAAAGCATCCTTGTGGAGAACTTAGATTCCCCTTACATCTCCAAGGCCGAGTTGTAATATGAGATCACTATTCTCATCTTGCATTCCTAGAGCACGAGTCTTTTCTTGGTTTGATTTCTTACACACGAGCCTTCTAGGATTGGTTAAGTCTCCTTCCATAGGTCCTCCATATATTATCTATATTAATACTCTCTGAAGGGGATATCTCCCCCTCTTTTTCTCCTCCCTCCATTCTCCTTGATCCCTTTCAACTCTAGGGGGATCGCGTTTTCAGCCTCAAACTCTCTCTATTCTAGTATATGAATTCTTTCAAATGTCCTACTCGGATGAGTCACTAAATTTCATCCTTCAAGTTTAAGCTAAACTCTGTTGTATGGTCGTAATCATGTGGAATCGATAGAATAATTTAGACTTAGGTTTGGTTGGCCTGTATTTATAGGTATCTTCGAGATCTCATTCCATTATCTCAAATAACTTTTCTTACCTTATGCCAACGGGTGTATATTTATCAAACTTAGTTCCCATAAGAACCTACTCTCATCTCTATTCTGACTTCATCGTTGATCATCAGCCTCATATATCCCGGATTCATCTTTTTTCTTTGATCTCTTATAATCCACTTTCTTCTTTATCCCCATGAGGTCTTTTTATGCTTCCTCTGCATGGATATACTTGGTAGCTCGGATGAGCACATACGAATAGGTCTTATCCGGTTTCTTTGCCAAGGAGGTCCTTAGAAGTCCTACGCGAATCCATATGTCAAAGCACTAGCTTTGATAGCCTCAGCCACCCTGTGTACCTCCATGATGGTTTTAGTGAATCTCTCCACCTAGTCCTTCAAAGATTCTCCAATTTTATGTTGAATATTTGAACAAGATTATGAAATTCTTTTAATATGCCCTGTTGCTAACAAAGTGTGACTTAAATACGTACCCAAGTGCAAAAAAAGCTTATGATGATTGTTGGAGGAAGTTTATGGAACAAATCCCGGGTAGTATCAACTAGTGTGGCTAAGAACGTCTGGAAAGTAGCTACATTATTTTATCTGTGTAGGATAGCCAGATTCTCAAAGAGTTGGAGGAGCCAGTCCGGGTCAGTATGCTCATCATATGTGAGATTCAAATCCTTTAAACCCAAGGGTATCTCTACACATAGAATGTTGTCAGCAAGGGGGTGGCCTCTTTTTTTGGTATCTGGCTTTCCTACTATCATCTCTTTTACCCAGTCCATCTCTTCTTACATCCATGCCAACACAGAGTCGGTGGTCTGGGTATGCAGCTCTTTGAAAGGCACCGAGGATTGTCCACTTCTCCATTCTATCATTTTGCTCACTTCGAGGCCATACCTTGCTTTTATCCGGTTTGATTGAGTTGGTCAAGTGAGTTTTGACCCTTCTTTAAGCCAGCAGTTCTGCTTGAAATCAACTAAGCCAATTGCTCAGTAGAAAGAGTTATATTTACCCCTCCTATGGAGCGTTCTCTATTTTCTCTTGTTTCTTTTCACCGGTACCACCCGTCCCACCTTTGATAATATCTTCTAAAGATGAGCTCGTACTGTTGCCAACCCTGGTTTTCCCATATGTTCTCCGGGGTGTGATCGTCTACTACTTGCTCCTCTAGGGTGCCTTGCGAGCTGCCCCCGACTCTTACAAAAGCTTTCTTAAGGTTTCTATGTATTTTAGTATTATATTTCATGTTGCTGAACGATTTTGACAAGGGTTAGTATTCCACGTCCTTCGCTCAATGACTCGGTATAACTCATATTCCTATAGATAGCGTCACTTGATGCATCTAAAGAAGTTGGACACTCCAAGAAAATGATTATATGGTGTTTGACCTCCTTCCATATCTTCTTTGAATGTGTTATGATCTGATTGGTAGCCCGGTTAAAGAAAACTTGGCCTGTAAAACAAGGCATTGGGTAGCTCACGATGCAGGCACTCCGACACTCAAGTAAAATGTAATTATCACTCAATATATGTGTAGAAAGTATCAAAATAAATTGTAAGTTAGAATGAGGGCATGAGTCCCTATTTATAAGAGGTAAAGACTTGATGAACAAGGAATCCATTCGATGGAAGGAAACTAGGTATTTTCATACCATACGGAGAGATCATTTCTTAAAGGCTCTTTTCTGAAGTCTCAACTTAAAATCTATTAGCCGTTGGGCCTCAAAGACTGACTGTTACACACCAGGGCGGCCTTTTGTTAGGCCGAGCTCTCCTACTAACCAGTTACAGTTATTTACTCAATAGTTTGGTCCTTCAGCATGCTCCAAGCTAAAGGAATCAGTTCTTCCACTCTAGATCATATTGGTTGATGAGCTCGGCCCCTGGTACACTCTATGCTGAGGAATGTTAGCTTAGTAAGGCGTCCAATCGGTACGAGCCTATCCGATGGAGCATACATGTTTAGCCACATCAACTGTAAAACACACATAATAGTATAACAAAGCTCTATGAAAATACACATTCTCATAAAAAAATGTTGAAAAAGAACTTAAGCAAGGAAAGAATAAAAAGAGCCTTTTGTGATAATTGTAGAGGACATATAGCAGTATAATAAAGCCACAAGACAAATAAGAAATAGCCAACTAACATTATAATGAAACTAAATCATGAATAAAACAAAAAATTGAGAAAAACAAACTTACGAGGGCAACACTCTTGTTAGGCCGGACTAACGGATCATCCGTTAGGTCAAAATTTCATATCATTACATTATAGTGCAAAAATCAATACATTATAATAAAAAAAATAATACATCATAATACAAATATATCACAGTACAAAAACCAATACATCATAGCACGGGTCAGAGATTTTATGAAAAATTAATACTTTACAATACAAAAATCAATACATCACAGTACAAAAATAAATACATTATAGTATCGGGTCAAATGATCTAACGGGTAATGAACCGTTAATCTGGCCTAACACAAGTGTGTCAACTTCCTATTCTTAGTCAGTTACATTCTAGAATTACAAATCATTATAAAAATTATAGGTCACCTAATTACATAATTTCATGTTACAATCATGACAAAATTAAAAGTGCAATAGAAAAAAAAAACTTAATGTTTTAGAAATCAAATTTGTTTAAACAAACATCGACCATTATCTAATAGAATCAAAATATAAATTGTAGATTAAACATAATAGACTGAGAAGAAAAATCAAAACATACATGAACCAGAAATCAACAGATTGTGAAATGGAGAAAATTTATTCCTCAAAACATGTGGTCGGAAATTTTTTCTAAGAAAAATTGTTCTAGAATAATAAGTACCGACTCATTAAACAACGATACGCAAATGATTACACACACTTAAACAAGAAACTTACGTCAAAGTGTCTAGAAAATATAATAAATAATAAAAATGAGATAAAAAATACATTAGAATACATTAAAATAACAACACATATGCCATGGAGTTAAATCAAGTGTATAGTAGAAACACGAGATTAAATCAAGCAGGCATAAGCTTAAAAAACAACCCAATACGGTAAGTATAAGTATAACTCACGTGTATCTTTTAAACTAAAAAAATAAATAAATAAATAAAAAAAAATAGGGCAACACTCTTATTAGGTTGCATTAACGGATCATCTGTTAAACCAAAATTTCATATCAATATTTTATAATGCAAAAATCAATACATTATAATAAAAAATTAATAAATTATAGAACAAAAAATTACAGTACAAAAATCAATACATCATAATACGGATCAGAGATTTACGAAAAACTAGTACTTTACAGTTCAAATGGTCTAATGGGTCATGACCCATTAATCAGGCCTAACATAAGTGTTTGCCAACAAAATATGAGCATAAATGATTTACATGGCACGGTTCATACAATTTAAGGATTCAACGAAGTATAATAAAAAAATGAATCAAATTAAACTACGACCGGTATTCTAAAATCTGAAATTGCAATAAACGACTAAAAATAGATAAAGACCAAAGACCAAAAAGAAAAAGTGCTTACTGAAAAAATATGCACACCTACACCCAAAAGGATGGCAAATAAATAACTGGTAAAACTTCTCAGAGAAAGAGAAAGTTTATATAAAATCACTAAACAATATCAACCTAAAAAGAAGATAAACAACAGTAAACCTAGGATAAATGGCTGGACCAGAGAGTCAGTTCCATTTCAACATTATCACAACAGCTCGGTAAAACAATAGGCAACCAACTAGGAAGTAATTAAAGTTGCCATAAGTGGGTGTTTGTCAGACATCATATAATTAATTACTACCCCCTTCATAGAAAAAAGAAATTGTTTCTCAAAATAAAGTTATGCTCGATCACACACTGAATTGAAAAAATTAAAAAAAAAAAATCTCAATTTTTGCCTTTGTTACTATGCTACGATTATGGTACAAAAAGGCTATAATTTATAATAAGAGTACAACGTAACACATAGAAGTGATAAATAACAATCTTTAGGTTTTGAATTTGAAAGTCTCAAGTACATGTATAAATTTAAATAGGAAATAAATATTAGTTATAGTGTCGATGCATCCATACTAACATTAGATATTTTCGTAAAAATTATAGAAGAACAATTGTAAATAATTTTTGCTTACGAGTTAAATAAACTCATAGTTTTGAGCAGCGTTTGAGTCGCCCGTAAAACCTTCAAGCATGATCAATCACAATCTTAAAGAATTAGCAACGTATTCCTTATACTAATGATCTTTCTATTTTTCTCCCTCTCTCGTTGTGCTTCGCCGATCTCCCAAATGATCTATATGAAAGTATGAATGTTCTAAAGACAATCAAATTTAAAGACATTATATTTGATCACAATTATTATATATATCGTTATATATATGACATTGCATTTATTGAATTATTATTTTGATTGTTTGTGATTATTCATATAAATGTTCCCATAGAGTTAATGTTGTCATTGATATGGTGAGATGTAATTGATAAAACATTACTCTTAAAATAGCCACGACTAACGATTATCAAGATTGGGATATTGATAATATAATATATGTCGGCATGTGGTCTGCATCACATTTTAGAGAATGCAGTAAGTCTCATGACTGCGAATAATAATTTTTCGTGATGGACACATGGATACTTTGGAGACTATTGGTAAACCCTACTGATAAGTTATTTATTGTATATCTATAAACTTATATGTGTATAAAGTGTGTGTAATCCTTTGACTTGAGGTCAATACGCATCTTGTTTACTGAGTGATGTACTTTGACCATGACCAATGCTTGCACTCCTTTCGGGGTAGATACGGCTTGTGTTGAGTGCATCATGATGTAAATGAAGGTGGTAGTTGAGTCAAGAAAGAATTCATCCCTCGATTGGAATTTCGAGAGAGATCACTCATAATCTCTATATTAGGTCGACTAAAGTCATTGGCCAATGCAAGAGACATGTTCAATATAGTAATTGAAGTATCGTCTAGTTGTCGACTAATAAAGATGAGATAAATTGATTAAGCCATTGAGATATACACTTGGATAAATCTTAAGTTTAATCGAGTGATTCTTAATGAAAGGAATTTCACCAAAACTTTGTATAAAGGTTATGATTCGCTGAGTTCAAGTGAATGTTCTTTATATATTGAGTTCGTCCAACTAAGCCGTCTAGGATTTTTGTTTGGATCATCATTGGATTGATGTCATATATAAAGGCCTATAGGGTCATACTATATGCGATTAGTTTCCCGATTTAAGAGTGTATCAAGAAAGTATTAAATATTCAATTTAGGATTGTAATATTTAATTGTTAATAATTATGATATTAATTTCTATTTGATAGAAATTATTTAATTAAATTAAATTAGATTTGGATTTAATTATCTATGCTATATTAATAAAGGTACTTGGGATAAAATTGTTTTGGGCATATGTCTTGAACAAGTCCAACCATCTTTAGGATTAGGGTTCTCTTATGTACCTAGTTTAAATATAACATAAAGTCATAAGTTGAAAACAATGAGAAACAAGAGAGTTTTTAAAAAACATAAATCCTAATTATGAGATTGGGAGTTCTTGAGCTTCCGTGAGATTTCCTAGCTTTTTTCACGATAGCAATACACTGAAGTTGGATCTTATAGCCGGAGAACTAATTGCGTGGATACCTTAGTGTTGAACTCGGACCTTGATTTACTGTAGGGTTTCATGCTTTTATCTCATTTGTTTATCGTATAAATATATTCGTTCACAGGATGGATCTGTTGGATCTACAAAATTTTTAAACTTCCGCTGCACGAGCATGGTGTTCATCTCTACGAATTCCAACACTATACATACACCAAAGTATAAACCTCCTTGAAAGAGTCCTAGTTTTATAAGACAAAGTTTAGATAGACATCTTAAGATATTAAGTAGATAAGAACAAATAAAAGACTTTCTAAAGCAAATGACTTTATTTATTTGCTACGACTAATCTACTAAACATTCTAACAAACTTATTGTCCAGAAGGGCAAATATAACTTCAATTTAAAATAATCAGTATGAAATATAATTTCTATCAATCTCCCCCTTTTGGGTTTGTGGAATTGTTAATCAACTCCCCATGAGTTACATAACATTAACTCCCTCTGAAGAGCAGAGTTTTGCCAGAATGTTAGTAAGAATGACAATAACAAAAGAAACTAACAACAAAGAAAATGACTAATAAGCAAATATCCAGTAACCATATCTAGCCAAAACCAAGTTTAAATTTAACACCAGAATAACATAAAAATTGAATTTAGAGAAAGAAGAATGATACAAGTGTGCCACTTGGTCAGGTACTACGAGTCTGGTTCCTCATGGAGCGCAGTGGGGTAGTCGTGAGAGCACCATCATCATCGTCATCAGCAACATTATTCTTTCCTTTGTGGATCACCAATCCAAATCTTGACCACCACTAGTACTAACACCTTCACCTTCTCCCCCATTTTGACCAGAATGCAAAAATAGTGCTTTCTTGTAGAACACCCACAAAGTCACCAGTTCATTAAGGTGAGCTTGGGTTCTGCTATTTGGTGTTCTATTAAACCCAGATACACCTACAAATCAGCCAATGCAATGGGTACAGAATTATGTGTGTTAGTCACTATGTCATTGACACCTGGACTAACTTCCTTAACAATGGCAGCACATCAGTCATCTGACTCATCATCCGAAAATTCCAAATGAAGATCAATGATACAATAAAAGTGCTTATGACTGAGCCCAAAAAAGTCAGCTTCCCCACTAAAAATTAAAGCACGAGCCTGATGTCGGGTCATAGTTATGGTGTTCATTGTCGGCACCCAGTTGCAAATAGCTACCTTATGAAGAACAGAGTACAATGAGGTGAGATTCGAACTGAGAAACCATTTTGGCCACTTCTGTAGTCCCCCACCAGTGATGAATTTTTAAACCTAATCAAAGTTGTCCACGACAACTCCTTCTTCATAATCTTCAATCTTGAAAAAGGTATTGATGACAAAGGGAGTGAACAAAAAAAACCTTTTGTCGAACAAACACTTTACCATAATTCTCAGATAGTTTGTTTGAGACAGAGGAAAGCATATTAGCATAAAACTCAAGTACAACCTCCCTTAAGTATAGCATAGTGGTCTTCACAGTAGAAGATGGTCCCTTGCTACTAAAAAATTTGTTCAAATTTTTCTTCTCAAATAGTCCACAATCTACCCTCCTCTCATCAATAAACGCATGATGCAGTCGGCATTACTAACCTCAATCTCCTAGTCATCAGAATCACCTTCCATGGCCATACTGTCTTCTTTATTGGATTCCTCTTATGACTTCACCATGTTATCCTCAGCTGGTTCTTCAAGATCTACCGGATAATCCCTAAAATTTTCATCATTAGAATTGTCAGGAGAAGTGGTTCTTTCTGAAGAGGATGCAGTTATAGTTGAAGCAGCAGGAGGTGCATCACGCAAGCAAGAATTTTTCTTACTCTTTGGTGGTGTGCCAACATCTTCACAAACATGAGCTTTCTAAGCTATTATAGTCCTTTTTGATGACTAACTTGAGGCTGATTGATAGGCGAGAAATTATACAATATTTAAGGGATTAATTCTTATATTTTTATGAGCTTTAAGTTGTCATATATATTTATTTCTCGCATATTTATTATTATGAGTAGACGAGCACCAATTGTGTATTTCTCTCTTATTTTGTAGTAATTAGGTGCTAAATTGGTGTAGTCAAGATTTAAGGATGGTGCATAAGAGTTGCACGAAGAATCGAGAAATTCAGGCAGTGGCTAGCGTCGATGCCGAGGATGACATGCGTCGGTCAATGCCCTGACCAAGAATTTGCTTGCAGTCGTGTCGATTGGGCTCGCATTGGTCGACCATGTGTCGATGGGAAGTTGCAGTTGCGTCGATTTTAAGAGCGTCGGTCGACCTGACCATGCAACACCGACATGCCAAGACACACGCCGAGATGATCCGCGTCGACGCCTGAGGATGCCCGCATCGATCGACGCGGGTCGACGCGACGCTGCTGGGCTATTTTTGGAAGAAATCTTGTGCGGCAAGAAATTGGAATTCTATATAAATTCATCCTAAATTCGTCCAAAAGGGAAATTAACACAATCCTAGGGTTCCAAGGCTTGAAGAGGGGATCCCAAATCACGAAATAAATAAGAGCTTGAAGATCCAAGACAAAAAATCCAAGATCTAAGTTTTCTCATCTCTTTTGTATCTTAGAACTATGTTTTATTTCTTTATTTCCCTATTATTCTATGAACTCCATTAGAGAGTAGTTGTTTTATCTAGTTCTAAAGATGTTGAAACCCTCGTGAAACTATGTTTTAATTAATTTATGCAATAGTATCTCTCGTTCTTCATATGCGATTGTTTATGTTGTTCTATTTTTAATTCATGATTGCTTGATTCTTAATTTGACTTGATCACCTAGATTAGGGATTGGATATCTATTTCTAGAAATAGGACTTCTTCCCGTGTAATTGTCGTAATTTCTATTTCATTGGTAGCAACTAATGATTGCGCATCGTTAGGGACAACACAACATAAGTTGAATAAACCGAGCTTATGTGTTTATTGCTTAGACTAACATATTTGCCTGATAATTAATGCTGTTGTTGGGTTGAATCTAGAGAGCTTATTCTATGTTATTCAATAATTAGAATCAATTAAAGAGCTTATTTTAATTGAGTAAACAGTAAGGGCAAATTCGAGTAGCAGAGCTTATTGTTACTTAGGGTTTTTAGTTGCATACGATGAATGAATTATGATATTGTGGTTGGTTAGATGAGTGGATCGAGGGTGGAAATTGAACTAGAACTAGAGCTTTATTATTATTGACTTTTTCGCTAATTATTTTCTTGCTTATTTATTTTGTTATTTAGTTATCCTAGATTAGTTCACAATTCCTACCCCATTTATTTGTTTAATAAAATACGAACTGTCACAATCTAAACCACACTCCTCGTGGGATCGACCCTTACTTGTCACTACTACTAGTTGGTAGAGAGAATCTTAGGAAAAATAAAATATTTAATTTGACGCTTAACGACGAGCGGTCAAATTTTGGCGCTGTTGCCGGGGAGTGACGCGTTTAAGTTGTGATTTTTACATTTTTTTATTTTATTTATCGTTGTTTTTTTTATACAAAAAAAAAATCCCTAAATTTTTCTTGAAGTTTATGACTATGGCAGGAGCGAGAGAACGCACGTTGAAGAAGCCAGCAAATCCGGATCTTCTGCAACAACAACTATGCATCACGTTTCCAACCTTTGAGGATGCAAAAGTTGAATTGAGATCCGGATTAATCTATCATTTACCGGCGTTCCATGGATTGGATGGCGAAGACCCGCACAAGCATTTGAAGGAATTTCATTGTTATATGCACGAGCATGAAGCCCGCCGGAGTGACTGATGAACAAATTAAACTACGGGCGTTTCCATTTTCATTGAAGGGTCTAGCCAAGGATTGGCTTTATTATTTGCCTCCTGGATCCATCACCACGTAGATTGCGTTAGAAAGGGTGTTCCATCAGAGATATTTTCCCGCTTCACGAGTGGCAAGCTTGCGTAAAGACATTTGTGCAGCAAGGCAGTTACCCGGGGAGACATTGCATGAGTATTGGGAGCATTTCAAGAGACTCGTCGCTGGTTGCCCTCAGCATCAAATGGACGAGGAGTTATTAATACAATACTTTTATGAAGGTCTCTGCCTCACTGATAGAAACGTTATAGACGCAGCAAGCGGAGGCTTACTCGTGGATAGGACACCAACGGCAGCAAGGGAGTTTATCTCGAACATGGCGGCCAATTGTCAACAATTCGGAGGTTATCACATTTCGTTGCAGTCGGTAAACAAGGTGGACATTGGCTTGTTGCAAGCTCAATTGAATGAGTTGCAATCCGCTATCACTAAGAGGGCTACGATTCGACCATGCTTCATTTCTCACACATTTGATCATGTTACCAATGATTGCCCAACACTACGAGCCAATCTCGAAACAAGAGCCTATGGAGTGAGGCCTAGGAAATGGCAAGAGAGAAGTTGCGAGCCTTATTCTTACGATCCTCATCCTTATGAACCAAGATGGGGAGACAACCCAGACTTTCAAGGGGGACAAAATTTTTCTAACCAATACAACGCCCGACCGAGGGTAGAAAGCTCGCCACATTCACTTGAAGATATAGTAAACTTACTGGCGACAATTCCCTCCAATTTCAACAGGAAACCAATGTTAGCATAAAAAACTTGGAAGCTCAAGTGAGTCTAATGGCGAATCGCATGTACCAACTGGATGCACAGGTGAATACTAAGAAACGCGTGGAGAATGTGAGTTCCATCATGCTGCAAAATCTGGAGAAAATCAATGATGCGGAGGACCCGACATTTGAATTGTAGGATGAATACGAGATGGAGGAAGAAGAAACGAGGCGGACACATGTTTTTCATAGTCTGCCTGAGCTTACAAATGATGTTCCTTATTCTACTATTTCTCCTATCGAGGTCAAAGCCGAGCCAAAGCCATTGCCATCATGGACCGAGTACCAAGTCATAGAGGAGGAGGAGACACACGTGCGAGACGATGTTCTTAAGGAGGAACAGACTGATGACCTTCCGTATGTGGTGATAGATGAAACCATCTTAGCAAAAATCTATGTGAAGCCACCACAAGGTTGAAAAGATCCGGTTAAGCATCCAACGTTAAAATGAGTGATATTTGAGGAGGATGAGGTCATAGGGACTCCGTGCACTTTGAGACCTCCACCGAAACCCCCATGGAATTGAGGGGTAAAACGTCGAGCCGACGACGTTAAGAAAAGGCACTTGTTGGGAGGCAACCTAATGTTTACATTATTTCTATTTCTATTTTTATTTTTTTGCAGTTGCAGGGATACAAAGCTTGGTTGATTTGGATGATTGGTCCATCATATGAAGAAAGATCGTTATGGAACCGAGACCCCCTCAACATTTACCCGGGTGATTTCTCTTCCTACTCTTCCCTCATAATATTTGTGATGTGCTTGCTCTTGTTTTCTGTTTGCTTGAGGACAAGCCAATGTTTAAGTTTGGGGGAGTGGGTATTGAGGTTATTATTGAGGATATTGTGCTAGAAATTGATGAAATTTTGAAATTTTGAAAATTTTTGTGATAAATTCCGGGAGTTGAATTAAGAATGTTAAAAAGTACATACTTGAATTGTTTAGGCTAATTATGTTTCGGTTAAATTCTTTAGTCGTCATTTGATTTAGAGGTCAAGGGTACGCATGTTAGTACTTTTGTGATTCATTTGTGGGGCGTCGATTCTAGATTATTGCGTTATTGATGTGTATGTGTGGTTGTCGTATTCAATATGAGTTATGTGGGGCCTTGAAGTTGGCGGTTGTGTGATAATATCTCGTTAGTCAAAAAAGAAGTCAAATAAAGTCCGGTTGGGGTATACCGGCATGCGTAAGTAGAAAATTGAAAATTCAAAAAGAATTGAGGTGCCGAAACAGCTGCCTATCCATGTACTAAGTGCAATCCGCTTACAAATACTAATGTCGAAATCCAATGAAGATGCTAGTAGCTCAACAAATTCATGCACGTATTCAAGTGTCGTACAATCAAAATCCCTAACATGACGGAGGTGAACTCAACAAATCAAATCAATCAAGACAATCCTCCCATCCAGCGCCGAATCATTATAAGGTCAAGAACGGTAGTGCGGAGCTGCGAGCCTCAATTAAAAATATAAAAATAAATAAATAAATGAGAGAGGACGAGATATTTGATCGCTTCCAACAATGGATAGAGTCAAACCATTGAGTAGCGAGGGGGCACCATAGTACATTGATGTGGCGAACATGACAAGAGGTTGCCTAACTGCTGTTGTCACTTGAGTCAATACATGAAACACTTGCGATTTTTAGAAATATAATGGTGTCTAGATTCCAGATGAGTTCATTTGGCCAATTTGAGTGACTTACTAATATTATGTTTGTCCTATGCTTTAATTCTATACTTGCTTGAGGACAAGCAAGGTTTGGGTTTGGGGGAATTTGATAGGCGAGAAATTATACAATATTTAAGGGGTTAATTCTTATGTTTTTATGAGCTTTAAGTTTTCATATATATTTATTTCTCACATATTTATTATTATGAGTAGACGAGCACCAATTGTATATTTCACTCTTATCATGTAGTAATTAGGTGCTAAATTGGCGTAGTCAAGATTGAAAGATGGTGCATAAGAGTTGCACGAAGAATTGAGAAATTCAGGCCGTGGCTAGCGTCGATGCCGAGGATGACATGCGTCGGTCGACGCCCTTGCCGAGAATTTGCTTGCAGTCGCGTTGATTGGGCTCGCGTCGGTCGACCATGTGTCGACGGGAAGTTGCAGTTGCGTCGATTTTAAGAGCATCGTCGACCTGACCATGCAACACAGACATGCCGAGACACACGCCGAGATGATCCACGTCGACGCCTGAGGATGGCCACATCGATCGACGCGGGTCGACGTGACGCTGCTGGGCTATTTTTGGAAGAAATCTTGTGCGGCAAAAAATAAGAAATCTATATAAATTCATCCTAAATCCGTCCAAAGAGGACATTAACACAATCCTAAGATTGTTTGTGTTGTTCTATTTTTAATTCATGATTGCTTGATTCTTAATTTGGCTTGATCACCTAGATTAGGGATTGGCTATCTATTGCTAGAAATAGGATTGCTTCCCGTGTAATTGTCGTAATTTTTATTTCATTGGTAGCAACTAATGATTGCGCATCGTTAGGGACAACACAACATCAGTTGAATAAACCGAGCTTATGTGTTTATTGCTTAGATTAACCTATTTTCCTGATAATTAATGCTGTTGTTGGGTTGAATCTAGAGAGCTTATTCTATGTTATTCAATAATTAGAATCAATTAAAGAGCTTATTTTAATTGAGTAAACGGTAAGGGCAAATTCGAGTAGCAGAGCTTATTGTTACTTAGGGTTTTTAGTTGCATACGATGAATTGATTATGATATTGTGGTTGGTTAGATGAGTGGATCAAGGGTGGAAACTTAACAAGAACTAGAGCTTTATTATTATTGAATTTTTTGCTAATTATTTTCTTGCTTATTTATTTTGTTATTTAGTTCTCCTAGATTAGTTCACAATTCCTACCCCATTTATTTGTTTAATAAAATACGAACTGTCACAATCTAAACCACACTCCTCGTGGGATCGACCCTTACTTGTCACTACTACAAGTTGGTAGAGAGAAGCTGGGGAAAAATAAAATATTTAATTTGACACTTAACAATGAGCGGTCACTAATGGTGAGTTTGCAGTAGGTGGAATGGGAGTTCCTAATGCAGATGGAACATGAGTTGATGCCGTTTGAGCCGATCTCCTTTTTTCACTTGATTTTCTTGATTTCAGCAATACTGACTCCAAGGGATCATCTTCATCAATTAACATTCTTCACCTCCAGTCTCCTCTGGTTCAGAGTCAGGGGCAACCATATTTTGGGGAGTCAGCTTGTGGCTTTTTGCTTTGAAATGGGCCAACTGTTCATCATCTGAGTTAGTGAAGAAGGAGATGGTAGGAAATTCTTTATTTGTGGTAAGTAATCCTTTAGGAGGATCATAGTAAAAGTCATCACTATCCGTTTTATAAACCACTCTCTCCTCTAAAAAGAACATACTTTCTAATGGAACATGCATATTCCTACTTGACATGCTATTTGGGATTGCCTCCAGCAAGAGTCCTGGCTCTACTCCTCGCAATCATCGAGACCTTTTCAGTAATGGGTTCCCAACTCTGCCAAAAGTTTCTGCAATAAACTTCAAACTAGGCAGATTATCAACATCAATTTTATTACATTGGTTCCAAAGAAAGATAGAAGCATGTGGTTCAGCCGAATCTGAGATGAAAACCAAATTTAGGGCAACAGTCGGGTTGAAATTGAGAACAAAGTCAATAGGAGCACTCGTTTTCCAGCATCACCCTTCTTAGAGCAAGATGTTGGAATAGATCCACCAACATTCATCTTGAAGGTAGAGGCAGCAACATGCTCACCGTGGATATCCAGAGGTACGTATCGCGGCAGTGACATGGAACAAGCGGCGACCTCCGGCGTTTTCAGTGACTCCGATAGCAAAGAGGTAGATCTTTTGAAGGATTTTGCCTTTTTCGTACTCTTTTTTTTTAAACAGAGCCTTGTGGGAATTTGAGAAGTTTTGAGAGGTGTCTGACAGACGAAAACAAACCTGACACCTTTATCCAAAAAGAACTACACGGTTGGTTAGTGTGTTAGTGGGAGAAGAGGCTAAATAAAGAAAAACATTTAAAATATAGAGAGACTAAAGAAAGAAAAACCTAAGAAATCGGAAAATAACTAGCCCACTTCCCCTTATTAATTAGACCACCAACACAAAACCTAAACAGATCAAACCAAGAATAAACATAAACAACTCATATCTAGAACATCCCGATCGTAATCCACGAGGCTGAAAGACTTCAAATATTATAAAAATTTGAGCAAGAGAAAAACAGAATATTGTAATGAGCATATCTTCGCATATAAAGACTATACAGACATAATTCACCAAACATGTATGTCTTAAATTTATTCCCAAAAAAATGACCTAATAAATAAAAAAACACGTAAAATTCGTAACTACAATAGGATGTTCGTCCTTGTGTGAAGACATTTGAACTAATAATCGAATAACAAAGTCAATGGGTTGACAATCCTTAACTCGGTTAATGACAGTGTCATTTGTATTGTGTTTGAGGATTTTGTGTCTTGGAGTAATGGAACCTCCACTTAATCAGAAGCAGAAATAAAATGAGAACACGATCCTGGAATTTTTTCTTAATTTGAAAAATAATTCTCATCCATAAACAGATGGCTGGGACATCCTACAAATCATAGCATATCAATTTTGAAGCTCACCGAGAGAAACATAGGTTTCTGCAAGAGCCAACCCACAATTGTCTGTTTCAACATTTTCAGAACTTTTTGAAATCACATTTTGAAACACAATAACTTCCTCCAGTTGAAATTAATTCAATCTCTAATGTGTTATGAAAATAAACCAAAAAAATGCATGTCGTAAAGAGTATGCTGCAGCTGATGTTACTAGGGATGCTGCAGCATTTCCAGTAAGATTATATTAAACAACACATAAGTCGAGATATTTCCTAAATCTGGGAAATCCCTCATAGTCTAATGCTTTGGTGAATATGCCAGGAAGTTGATGTTCAGTTCCAATATGCTCAAAACTCACAATATTTATCTCGACCAATTATCGGATGAAATAATGTCTAGTGTCTATGTGTATCATGCGAGAGTGTTGTATTGAATTCTTAGAGATGCCAATGGCACTCGAGCTGTCACACAAGAGACTCAGACATCACTTTGTATTTCATACTCCTCTATCATTTGTTTCATCCAAAGCAGCTGAGCATAGGACTACCAGCAGCTACATATTCTGCTTCAGTTGTTGACAATGACACACAGTTTTATTTTTTGTTATACCAATAAACAAGATTATTCCCTAGAAAGAAATAACCCCCAGTCGTCATCACCTGCCCAATCGAAATTGGTATACCAACAAGACTAGAGGTAGTATCCTTAGAATACAAAATTCTTAGATTTTACGTGCCAACAACATATCTAATAATGAGTTTTAGTGCCTTAAGTGAGTATCATTAGGATTTGATTGATAACGAGCACACAAACACACACTATACACAATGCCAGGTCGACTTGCAGTTAAATACAAAAGACTGCCTATAATGTTTTTATACACAGTGTGATCAACACTTTCACTAACATCATCTATAGACAATTCCTGACTTGACTCCATAGGTTTCTTCATGTGCTTAACATTTTCCATACCAAATCGCTTCACAAGATTTTTTGAATACTTAGCTTCAAAAATTCCATTGCTATACTGCCTAATTTTCAAACCTAAGAAAAAAGATAACTAACTTTCAATACTCATCTCAAAGGTGGTAGACATGCTTTTCAAAATATCTCTAAGAAGTTTATCATAAGTGGATCCAAACACAATATCATCAACATAGATTTGAGCTATTAGTATTTCTTGTTTGCTTTTCAAAATGAACAGGGTTTTATCAACTTAACCACATTTAAAATTTATTTGGAGAAGATGTTGAGTAAGCCTATCATACCATGCTCTAGGAGCTTGCTTAAGACCATAAAGAGCTTTTTTTAATTTCAAAACATAATGATATTTATGTGGATCTTCAAAACCTCTAGGTTGCTCAACATAAGCTTCCGCACTTAAAACACCATTTAAAAAGGCACTTTTTATGTCCATTTGGTGAAGAGTGATATTCAGATGACAAGCAACGGCAAGAAGTAATCTAATTGACTCAATCATTGTCGTAGGGGCAAAGGTTTCATCAAAATCTATACCTTTAACCTGGGTAAAGCCTTGTGCCACAAGCCTGGTTTTATTTTGTACAATGTTTCCCAACTCATCCATTTTGTTCCTAAAAATCCACCTAGTACCAATGACGTTTCCTATGCTTGGTCGAGGAACCAAGTCCCATACGTCATTTTTGGCAAACTGATCAAGTTCTTCTTGCATTGCATTTATCTAGAACTCATCTTTGAGAGCTCCTTCCACTTTCTTTGGTTTTACAGAAGACATAAAACAAGAATATTTGATTAGAGAGCAGTAATATGCCATACAAACTAGTTTTACCATTTCCCTAATAATCTGCTTCTTTCATTTAATGCTCCATTAACTTGCGAGGTGGGGTGATTCTTCTGTATATTGTAAGGAATGTACTTATCAAGGGGTCAGAAGACACCGAGACTTCTACATCATCCTTATCCATTTGGATTCAAAGGTTTCTCCATTAGAATTTACATGAACCTGAGATGTTAGTTATGGTAAGCATTGCCAGAAGCATCAGGTGTTGTGCCTAAAGATTTACTTAAGGTAGGCAAGAGATAATATTGTATACTTCGAATAAGATCAAGCACATCATCCTCAATTCAGTTACCAGAAATATCCATTAGATCATTAAACCTGACATTCACTGACTCAGGCAATGTATGAGTTCTAAGATTGAAACCTTATACGCATGAATTTTAACAGAATATTCCCAAAAAACATACTTTTCACTATTTGAGTCAAGCTTGATAAGTAGGACTGTCATTCAGAACGTAGCATACACAACCAAACACGTGAAAGTACTTAAGGTTTGGTTTCTTTCCAACAAGAATTTCGTAGGGAGTTTCAAAAGTTCCAACCCTTAAGTAGACTCGATTTGAGATGTGACATGTAGTGTTAAGAGATTCATCCCAAAACCTGTTTGACAAATTCTTAGATATTAACATGGTTCATGTCATTTCTTACAAAGATCGATTTTTGCGCTTGGCTATGCTATTTTGTTGGGGTGTAATGGGGGAAGAAAACTCATGGAGGATCTTATATTTATCACAGAAATCTTCAAATGATGAGTTGTAAAACTCTTTTCCATGGTCTGCCTTAATTTTCCAATTTGCAAACAACATTTTTTACTAACACGGTTTGACAGTTTTCGAAAGCTTTCAAAAGTTTTGATTTTTCACGAAGAAATTCAATCCATGTAAACCAGGAAAAATCATCAACAATGATAAACGAGTATTTCTTACCACCAACACTTTCTACCTCAATTGGACCCATGAGATCATGTGGAGCAGCTCCAGATAACAAGAGGTATCACTACAAAAAAACAGCAATTTTCCGAGGGAAACACCGAGGGAAGTGTTCCCCCTCGGTATTTTCCGAGGGAAAAACCGAGGGACTACAATATCCCTCGGTTTTTTCCGAGGGAATTATTTTCCCTCGGAAATACGGCGCCAATATTTGCCACCATAATTACCGAAGGAAATACCGAAGAATTTTTGAGGGCATTTTTTCCGAGGGAAAATAGTCCTCGGAAAAACCGAGGGGATAAAATTTCCCTCGGAATTTTATTATTTTTATTTTTAAAAAATTACAAAAAATCGAGGGTTTACTTTTCCCTCAGTTTCAAACCGATGGACACAGCCCTCCCTCGGTTTAAAACCGAGGGAACAATAAACCCTCGGTTTTTTCAATTATTTAAAAAGAAAAAAAAATACAAACCGAGGGATGTGGATTTCCCTCGGTTTCAAACCGAGGGATGTGGCTTTCCCTTGGTTTCAAACTGAGGGAAAGGTTAGTCCCTCGGTTTGAAACCGAGGGAAATCCATTCCCTCGATTTTTTCAATTATTAAAAAAATTAAAGAAGAAAGAAATAGAAAAACCGTAAAAATGAAACCAATCCTATCACCTTATGCACGTGGGGTGGTTTTGACCCAATTTCAATCAAAAAATATCAACGAGCACGTGCGTATACACATGTATCGTTTAATTCGACCAACAACAAGATACGATCGATCGATCAACTCCTTCGGTTGGAAACGCAAAGCGACGAAGCGTCGTGATTTTGCTGACGGGGCGAGGGGTGCATCTCGGCATCGTGGAACCACGAGGGTCGGACATCGATCTTTACTACGCGTTTTCAATTTTTTTTCGATTTTAAATGAAAAATGGAAAAAAACTCGAAAAAATAGAAAAATTAGTAAAAAATATAAACGAAACCCAAGAAATTATGATCGGGGCGGGGAGGGTGCGTCTCGGCATCCCGGAACCACGAGGGTTGGGCATCCATCGATAACTACGCATTTTATATTTTTTTTGGATTTTTTTTAAAATTGAAATAAAACCAAGGGAAAGGTTAGTCCCTCAGTTTGAAACCGAGGGAAATCCATTCCCTCAGTTTTTTGAATTATTTAAAAAATAAAAAAATAGAAAACCCATAAAAATGAAACCAATCCTATCATCTTAGGCACGTGGGGTGGTTTTGACCCAATTTCGATCGAAAAATATCAACGAGCACGTGCGTATCCCCACGTGTCGTGGGATTCGACCAACAACAAGATACGATCGATCGATCAACTCCTTCGGTTGGACACGCGAAGCGACGAATCATCATGATTTGGCCGAGAGGGCAATGGGTGCGTCTCGGTGTCTTGGAACCCCGAGGGTCGGGCGTCGATCATTTAGTACGCGTTTTCTATTTTTTTTCGATTTTCAAAAGAAAATTTGAAAAAATATCAAGAAAAATAGAAAATTAGTAAAAAAATTGAAACAAACCTCGAGAATTTACGAACGGGGCGGGGAGGGGTGCGCCTCGGCGTCGTGGAACCACGAGGGTCAGGCATCGATTGTTTAGTACGGTTTTTCTATTTTTTTACGATTTTAAATGAAAATTTTAAAAAAAATAGAAAAAATAGAAAAATTAGTAAAAAAGTAGAAATAAATCCCATCATTTCACGAACGGGGCGGGAAGGGGTTCGCCTCGGCGTTCCAGAAACAAATCCTATTTTTTTCGATTTTTTTTTAAATTGAATTAAAACCGAGGGATGTTGTTTCCCCTCGTTTTCAAGCCGACGGATGCGGTTTCCCCTCGGTTTCAAACCTAGGGAAACCAATTCCCTCGGAATTAATTCAATTTTAAAAAAATAGTAAAAACTGTGGGGGATTAATTCCCTCGGTTTTCTGAGGGTCTGAATGCCCTCGGAATGTTTGCCCTAATTAAACAAGCGGGCAAACCGCCCGTTATTCCTTTGTGCAGCAAACAGAAAGAAAGAAGAACAGAAAGAAAGAAAAAAAGACGAAAAGAAAAAAGCTCGAAGCCGCCACTCTCCTCAGCCACCACCGACCGCCGAGCCACCGCTTGTCGCCACTCTCCTTAGCCACCGCCGCTCGACGTCGGAAGTTCCCACAGCTCGCCGCCACTCTCCTCAGCCACTGCCGCTCGACGCCAGAAGCTCCACAGCTTGCTGCCACTCTCCCAGCCCGCCCTCGACTCGCAAGCTCCAGCTCGCCTTCGCGCCCACCTCTAGCCTTCGCACCGCCCACCTTCGCCGCCAGTTCTTAAAAGGTGAGTTTTAATTTATGTATTTGAATTCTATTTTGTTAATTTTATTTGTTGATTTTATTGATTAGGGTTTGAAATTAGGGTTTCATAGTTAGGGTTTGAATTAGGGTTTATAATTATGTAATAGTTTAGGGTATAATTTATAATTATAGTGTAATTTAGGTTTAACTTGAAATTAGGGTTTCATTTAGGGTATTAATTATAATTATGTAATAATTTAGGGTATAATTTATAATTATAGTTTAATTTAGGTTTAATTTGAAATTAGGGTTTCATTTAGGGTGATATTTATAATTATGTAATAATTAGGGTATAATTTATAATTATAGTTTAATTTAGGTTTAACTTGCAATTAAGGTTTCATTTAGGGTATAATTTATAATTATGTAATAATTTGGGATATAATTTATATTTACGTAATGATTTAGGGTATAATTTATTATTATCATTTAATTTAGGTTTAATTTGTAATTAGGGTATAATTTATGATTCATTTAGCCATAATTACATAACTATGATTACATTAGCGATAATTCACAATTAAGGCTCAATTTAGGAATAACTTCATATTATGGTTCAATTTAGTAATAATTATATAATTAGGATTCAATTTAGGAATAATCAATTAATTAGGGTTCAATTTAGGAATAATCACATAATTAGGATTCAATTTAGGAATAATAAATTAATTAGGGTTCAATTTAGGAATAATCACATAATTAGGGTTCAATTTAGGAATAATTATATAATTGGAGTTCAATTTAGGAATAATTATATAATTAGGGTTCAATTTAAGAATAATTATATAATTAGGGTTCAATTTTGGAATAATTACCTAATTAGGGTTCAATTTAAAAATAATCAAGTAATTAAGGTTCAATTGCGGAATAATTACCTAATTATGGTTTAATTTATGAATAGTTATGCAATTATCATTAAAGTGTATTCTACGATGTTGTTATGGTTTGATTGTGAGGGCTTGATGTTGTGATTGGTCTGGGAAGACGTCGGTGATGACGTGGTGTACGGCGCCGGTCGGGAGGTTTCGTCCCTCCAATAACAGTTTTTAAAATTATTTTAAAATATGACGGTGGTTTTCAAAATGTCTTAATTTGTTTGTGATTGTGGTGGTGAAATACCGCGGTGATCGGTACATGCATGTTGTGTGTAACATATATATTTTGTAGATATTGTTGAATTGATGTGATTTATCAATTAATGTATACGTCTGTTTTGACATGGTTAATGACGCCTGTCGGGGAGGTTTCGTCCCTCCAATAATGGGGTTTAAAATAATTTCGATCCCAAATACAATATTTCTATCTACACTCAAACAATATACTTTAGACTCGTTTGAAATTTAGTATCGAATAGAGAATTCGATACTAAATCCCGAATTGTCCACTTCTTTGAACAGTTTGAGAGCGTGATTGTAATATGGCTTATCTTATCTATATGTTTTTTTGTTGATTACATAAATTTTGGTTCAATATGTCTCTTATGTTCTCGGGTGCACTGCAATATATGTGTACTTAGAGAACTAAAGGGAGATGCTGCCGAAACTTTTAGTCAACAAAAACCCATATACTAAGACGCTGTATTACAGGAAAATCACGTTCTCGGATGGGATAGGGCCTTACCAAAAATTTCAGTCATTCTCTAGCCACCCCTCATGCTGCCCAATTTTGGATAAATTAATATGACAACCGTATAATGTTAGGATGTGTTCCGATCGTAGTTGGATGTATGAGCGAATCAAAGACAGCTATTTATCCTCAAAATTTTTGGATGGACTTGAGAGTTTTATTAAATTTGCGCAAGCACATTCCGCTCATAAGGACGGACAGAGACTGAAATGTCCTTGTAATCGTAGCAGATGTAGGAATAGTGGTTACCTGGACGTCAATGAGATTAAGTACCACCTGGTGAAAAATGGGTTCGTGCCGAATTATTATAGATGGATTTACCAATAAGAAACCCGACTCGCCACCTCTGGACGCCATCACGATTTTCATGCTGGAGGACCCTCTTACACCCTTTCTGAAGAATCATCAAACTCGTACATTAATATGCTTCAAGTGGCAGCTAGTCCTGATTTTGATGTGGTGGACGTTATGGAAGAGTCGCCGAAAGCTGAGGCTCAAAAATTTTACGACATGTTGAAAGCTGGAAATCAGCCATTGTATTCGGGGTGCGAAGCACATACTCAGTTGTCATTAGTTTCCCGTCTCATAAATTTGAAATCAGAGAATCACATGTCTCAAAAGTGTTATGATCAATTGAGTGAATTAATCAAGGAGATTGTACCGAAAGACAATCTCGTACCCGATAACTTCTACAACAGTAAGAAGTTGTTAAGGGGTATGGCCTTACCGGTAGAGAAGATAGACTGCTGCAAGAATAATTGTATGATATACTGGAGAGACGATTCTGATTTGACAAGTTGCAAATTCTGCAATGAACCTCGGTTTAAAACTTTTCCTCATGGAAAAACAAAACGACAGAAGGCTCGTGTCGCGTACAAGAAGATATACTATTTTCCATTAACTCCTCGTCTGCAGAGGTTGTACGCATCTAATGCCACAACGAAAGATATGAGATGGCATGCTGAACACGTGGTTGAAGACAATGTTATGCGCCACCCATCCGACTCAGAAGCTTGGAAACATTTCAACGAGACTCATCCAAGCTTTGCGGCTGAAAATTGAAACGTGCGATTGGGTCTTTGTACAGATGGTTTCAACCATTTGGAAGTTTTGGAGCACAATACTCATCGTGGCCCGTCATAGTTACACTCTACAACTTGCCTCCTTGGATGTGCATGAAAGAACAGTTCATGTTCCTGAGCGTTCTTATACCAGGGCAAAAGAATCCAAAAGACAAACTTGATGTGTCTTTGAAACCTCTAATCGCCGAATTAAATCAATTGTGGACGGTTGGGGCTCCCTCGTACGATATGTCTAAGAAACAAAATTCTCAATTGCGAGCAGCCCTTATGTGGACAATCAGCAAGTTCCCTGTGTATTCTATGTTGTCCGGATGGAGTACGGCCGGTCAAAAAGCTTGTCCTTACTGTATGGAACGGTCAGACGCCTTCACTCTTAAGTGCAGTGGGAAGCAATCGTGGTTCGACAATCACCAAAAACTCCTTGAGCATGATCATCATTTTCAAAAAGATAATCGACGATTTCGAAAAAGAAGATCTGTCGAGACTCCACCGCCAGAAGTGCGCTCAGGGATAGAAGTTTTGGCAGATATAGAAAGATTTGGGGCTTCTGAAAGTCACTGAACTGGATGCAGCACTCGTTAATGCGCAAATATCCCGAACGTCTGGTTGGAGAAAACGAAGCATTTTATGGGATCTGCCATATTGGAGGACAAATCTAATTCGTCATAATTTAGATGTTATGCACATCGAAAAAAATGTGTTTGACAATGTTTTCAATACGATGATGAATGTCAAAGGGAAGACCAAGGACATGCATAAGTCTAGGGAAGAGTTGAATGAGTATTGTAATCGCTCAGAGTTGATGCCAGATAGGTCAGGAAAGTGTCCTAAAACCTGTTACACACTTGATAAGCCGTCGAAAGTTACCGTTTGCGATCGGGTCAAATCTCTTCGATTTCTAGGTGGGTACGCATCAAATTTGGGGCATTGCGTCAACAAGAAGGAATCTAATTTTATCGGGATGAAGAGTCATGATTGTCATGTATTCATGCAGAGTTTGATACCAATAGCCTTTCGTGAACTGCTTCCTCTGAACGTGTGGAAGGCTCTAACCGAATTGGGTTTGTTTTTCAAGGATCTCACATCAACAGTCTTTGCACCGAAGATATGAGTCGACTTGAACGTGACATTCCGTTAATATTGTGTCAACTGGAACTGATCTTCCCTCCAAGTTTTTTTGACTCGACGTTCATCTTGCGTATGAAGCGATAATTGCTGGCCCAGTACAGTGTAGATGGATGTACTCATTCGGGAGGTATCTTCGCAAACTAAAGAACACAGTGGAAAATAAGGCGAGTGTTGAAGGGTTGATAGCAAACACATATCTGGTCGATGAGGCATCAAATTTTAGTTCGTACTATTTTGAATTTCACGTTTCAACTAAAAGAACAAATTTTCATAGAAATGACGACGGTCAGAATTGTGTGGATGACGGTGATGAAATTCCCTCGGTGTTTGAGAAATGTGGAGAGACATTTGGTACTAATGGAAAAATATTTCTAAGAGAAACAGAATACAACGCCGCAAGAATATATGTGTTCCTAAATTGTGAGGAGGTCGAAGAATATGTTAGGTATGAATACTCATTCCAATTTATAATGTCAATTTATACATATATATAAATGTACTAATACTTTTTTCCTCAATTGTGTAACATTATATGTAGTATCTACACGAAGAGCATTCAACGTCTCCAACCAAACATTATTGATGATAGGATCAACGAAAAATTGGAAAATGAATTTGACAATTGGTTTAAACATTACGTAAGACGTTCGATACCGAGATGTCATTACGATCTATTTCTATAATATATTCCAAAATTAAAAATAATTTAATCTCATAGGCTAGAGATCGTTCGAACAATGTGATCAACGAGAACATTAGGAGTCTAGCTGAGGGTCCATCAAGATGTGTGAAAACGTATACCAGATGTAAGATAAATGGTTATAGATTTCACACATTGGAGCACGGATCTAACAAAGTAACATCGAGTAGTGGAGTATGTATCAAAGGGTCAACTTATGGGGCAACCAAATATGATTATTACGGTCGTCTCATAGAAATTGTGCAACTCGAATACACCGGCCGAACAGATAAAAACACACTATTGTTCAATTGCGAATGGTTTGATCCAACAACCGCAGGCACAAAAGTCTATCCAAATTATAAGATTGTCGATATCAATCATAAGCGTAGGTTCAATCGATATGAGCCTTTTGTACTTGGTTCCCATGCTAAACAAGTATACTATTGTGCATACCTAAGTTTGAGACGAGACAAATTGGACTAGTGGGAAACGTGTAAAATCAAGGTGAGATTAAATGTTGAGTTTATCGAGCCTCTACCAGAAGTATCATTTCAAGAGTAAATTGTAGATACACGCAGTCTGATTCAACTCGACGATGTCGATTTCTAGTTGCACGACCTCAATGATAATTATGTGGAGGAACTTGGTAACGAGACAAATGATGATACAGAAGAAGAGTTACTTACCGATCAAGATACAGATCAAGATACGGATGAAGATGAGTTTGGTGATACCTTTAATAGTGAAAGTGATTAGTTTAGTTGAAATATATGTAATTTATTCTTATTGTAAAACGCACTTTTTTTTAACTTTTTTTTTAAAGTTTGGATTTATTAATACATTTGATATATAATATATACTAGTATTTTATAAAATGCTCGTATTATTATCTAATAATCTTATCAGATGCCATTGCGTCCAGTTTCCGATATCATGGGTCAATCTAATATGGGGTCGGCTAATCGTTTAGCTGATTTCGACACCGACTACATGGGTCTCGGTATTGATCATTCAGAGCAGACACCGACGTCGCATACACCATCACAGACCCCGTCCAATGTGGGTACATCACGATGTCAGTTGGTCCCACCATAGGGGCGGAGAGTTCTTGTTTTTATTGCAGGGAACAAGTAAGTAAATAAATGATTTTTAAAATTGTAATTATTATTATGATTAAATTATATTTATAACAAAAGAAAACACAATTGAATGCAGGCTGCACAACATACAGGGCAAGGTGACCACTATACTCCGGGAGATTTTTGAGAAGGAACTCCATCCCGCCGGGTGGTGCTATAAGGCGGTCCCTAAGGAGACTAAGGAGCTCTGGTGGGAGATGTTTAAGTTAATTATTATTTTATGTCCAAATTTGTTAATATTTACCGTAACTACACAATCATATGTATCAATTGAATTGTAATTATTATTTTATTTTGGAAGAGATTTCTTATAGGGAGTCGAAGGAGTATAGTGATCAACGGATATAGGATGTATTTTTTTGGATGATCGGGGAGAATTACAGGAGGCAGCTGAACGAGTATAAGCAGTATATTGCCGCCCATGGTGGTCGAAGGCCGGGATGCGTTATCGAGGAGGTCTATAGGTAAACGATTCAGTTGTATGTTTTCTTATTAAATTAGAATTTTTTATTTATAACATATAATTTATACCATCTTATATATCATGCATATCAACTAGGGCTTGGAAGGTCGAGTGGGATAAGCCCGGGAACAAGGCCAAATCCGAGCAGCGCATCCGGAACAGGAGGAGAGACTAGGCCGAGTACTGGGATGTCGAAGCACAGGGGGGAGGGGGGGCTAGATGTAGTATCGATTATGATTTGGGTATCGTAAGTAATCTTAGAATATAATAATATAATATTTATTTGTTTAACTTTAATGTTAATTATTTGAAAATTCTATTTGGATACAGGAGCGGGAGACGGGTGAGCCGGCTAAGGTGTACGTTCTTTTTGTACGTACGCACCAAAAGAAAGACGACGCGTGGATCGATATGAGATCTAATAATATTAATGTGAGTCTCTTTCTTATTTTTAACTTATTCTTTGGTCTTAATGTAGAATTTTAATAACGAGTTGTATTTCAGGAGGAGTACGAGCGACAGCTGGAGAAGGAAAAGGAACGTGCGTCTTCCTAGGATGCGAGTAGCGAGACCCTGACTGGGTCTTCTTCGACATCATTGGGTCGAGCAAGGGATGGCATTACGGCATCGGCTTGTATGGGAAGGTGGTGGCTGCTGCGAAGGGTTTTTTCACAGGCGGCTCTTCTTCCACCTCCTCCCAGGCTGATAGGTACCACGTCGGAGAGCTCTAGGCACAGCTCCAGGCTCAGAGGGAGGTGTTGGAGGTCACCAGATGAGCTTAAGAGGCGCAAAGGGTGGAGCTCGAGGCGATCCAGCAGCAATACACCGAGTCTGAGCGACGACGTGTGGAGCAGCTTGAGGAGCAGCACCGACAACAGGAGGCATCTGAGAGACGACGTGAGGTGGAGCATGAGGAGTAGCGCCGACAGCAGGAGGCATTTTAGGCGTAGATGAATGCCCAGATGGCTGACTTGTATGCTCGTTTACAGCAGTACCCCCCTCCCCATTCATAGGACAGTTTGATTTTTATATAAACTTTGTTACTGTGTCGAACACATGTAATAATTCTAAAATTTTAAATATTTTTATAATAATTGGTTTACTTATTCCTCTTTTCATTAATGATTCTTTTTCAAATTTCTTGGGAATTTTAATAATTGAACAGGAATTAAAATTAAAATTAAAATTTAAAAATTATTTTAAAAAAATAAATAGAAAAACCGAGGGGCAAATCCATCAGAAATCCCTCGAAAAATCAAAAAACCGAGGGAATAGATTGCCCTTGGTGTTCCGAGGGAATATAAGGCCCTCGGTTTTCCGAGGGAACCTAACCCCTCAGTTTTCCGATTGATATCTGCCCCTCGGAAAACCGAGGGATACATACCCTCGGAATTTCCGAAGGCCACCAGCCCTCAGTTTTCCCTCGCTTTTTCCGAGGGTTTTACGGGGGATTTTTCTGAGGGTTGAGACCCTCGGTTTTTCCCTCGGTTTAATTTTCCGAGGGAAATTGTCCCTCGGAAAAATTTACCGAGGAGGGTTTTTCCGAGGGAATATTTCCCTCGGTTTTTCCCTCGATTTCGCCCAAAACCGAGGGAATTTACCTCAAAATCGAGGGGAAAATCTTTCAGAAAACTGCTATTTTTTTGTAGTGTCTTGAAATGTTGGAACATAGGGTGAGACACTCTGGTTTGCTTTCCTTTTTGATAGGCACCTCAGATAGATGGATTGTTAATTACTAGTTTAGAAATACCTCTTATAGCATCATAATTGGCCAGTTTCCCCATCATTTTATAGTTGACATGGCCCATATTTTGGTGCCACAACTCATATTCTGAAGGTTGTACGCTTCGACACAAGATTCTATTGTTCACTTTGTAGCAGTTGTTAATTGTTCTTGTGCCAGTGAGAATATATTTATCAGTTTTATCAAGGACCTCACATGAACCACGACTGAATTTTACACAAATATCACCATCGCACAGATGACTGGTGCTAATAAGATTTGCGACCAGCCCTTTCACTAGTAACACTTTCTGAAGCTTGGACAATCCTTCAACATTTAAGGTACCTTTACAACCTGTCCGTGAGCGCCACCACCATATTGTACTTTACCACCATTGTGTTGTACAATGTCAGTCAAGTATTCGACAGATCATGTCATATGACGGGAACACCCACAATCAAAATACCATGAGCCTTCAACATTAGACTTGAGTGAGATGTAAATCATATTGCACTGAGTATCAACCTTTCTTACCCACATCATCCTAGATTTGTGAGCAGTGTTAGTCTTAGTGTTGGAGAAGGAGTTCTCTGGCATTATCTTGTTTCTGGTGTAAGAGTCCTCTTTGACTTGAGTTTTATTACAGAAGGGTCTAATGTGTCCAGTTTCTGAGCAATGATGACACACATAGGTGCATCTTCGACGTTTAGAATTCTTGATAGAGACAGATCCTTCTGAAGACTTGTCACCTTCTCTGACAAAAATAGGAGCCTCAAACCCTATCCCGTGTTGTATCATGAATCCAATTGAAAGGATCTCATCAATCTTTGTCGTTCCTATATTAAGTTTCTTCAGATTTAGAAGTGTTATTGAGAGTTCTGACGTTGCTCTATCTTGTTCTTCTTCACACTTAATTATAAGAGCTTATCAACATAAGATACCACTTTGTTGTTCTTTATCTGTGCGTGCAAATCTCTCATTATTCCTTAGAGAGAATCTTAACTTTGTGAACCAATTCGGACTAGTTTTCATAAATTTCTTCTTAGGCAGCGCCAAAGTCTTCAATATCAACATTTATTTAATGGTGAAGGAATTAAGACACCAGATGTCACTAACATTCTCAGTGTTATCCCAGACAACACAGGAATTCATGGCAGCAACTTCCTCAGTTCCTTTCGGTTCATCCTCATCTTCTCAATCACTCATGAAAATTAGGTTTCTCTTTCACTTAATGTTGACACATTCATGCTTATAATGACCAAGCCCTCTGCACTCATGACATTGAACATTATCCAAATCCATGGTGATGTTCTGATTTTACACTTGTGGGAGTCACATCCCTTGTTTGGAACCTATTTGTATGAGTGGATTGACCCATTGGTCTTGGAGTAGAAGGTCTGAGGATGGTTGATGTGACAAGTGGGTGGCTTCCTCGAGTTATTGTTCTTCTTTAGAAACTCATTAAATTTTCTTGTGATGAGAGCAATTCCATCCTCATCCAGTTCAGCAATCTCAGCTTCATGCGCAAGGGCGCTAAGATCAAATTCTTCATCATTAATGGTAGAAGTAGAGATTGGAGCAATACTTCAACTTTCTGGTTGTTTGATCATGAGTTCCATCTCATATGTTTTTAGTGATCCGACGAGTTTGTCAAATATCATGGTGGGAGTGTCCTTGGCTTCTTCAATGGCTGTTATCTTCATGTTGAATCTTTCAACTACAGAGCGTAGGAGTTTGCTCACAAGCCTTTCATTAGAGATGGAAGCACCTAATGATTGGCATTCGTTCACAATATCAAGAAGTTTGGCACTGTATCCATAAATGGTCTCATTTTCATCCAATCTTAGAACTTTAAATTGAGTTTCAAGCATTCTTAGTTTCATTCGTTGAACTCCTTTGGAACCTTCACAAAAAAGTTGTAAGGTGTCCCATGCTTCTTTGCAGTCTGGAGGTTTGACATGATTTTGAACAGAGAGACATCCACAAAGCAATAAAGGGCATTCAACGCTTTGGTATTTACATTTGATATATAAAGTTCCTCGGCCATCCTAACGATCTCAGTTTCTAGGACAATGTCTCCATCCGGATCTTCTAGCTTGGGAGCCTCCCAGCTAACCAAGATCGCAAACCATGATTTCATTCATAATTTTGATGTAATCATGCATCGTACTTTCTAGATCACATAGTTTGTCCCATCTAATATTGGTGGCCGGATTGTAGTATTCATAACAGTATCCATAGTTTTCCTTCAAAAAAAATGAGGATCAGCACTTAGTAAGGTCAAGTGATTCCTCTAATACCAATTGAAAGTTTTGAAGGTCTCAGATACTTGCATAAATTTAAACATGATATAAATGTTAGTTATGGTATCGATGCATCCATACTAACATTAAGATATTTTAGTGAGAATTTATAGAAGAACACTTGTAAATATTTTTTTTCCTGTGAGTTAAATAAACTAATAGGTCATGACCTCAGGCTAGAAATGATATATTAGATAGAATGAAATCGTTTTACAAAGTGTAAGTAAAAACATTATTATATGAAAAGCTCCTTAATGAGTTAATCGTTCTGAGCAGAGTTTAAGTCACCGGTAAATTTTCAAGCTTGATCAATCACAATCTTGAAGAATTCTTGTATTGAGAGACGTATTCCTTATACTAGTTATCTTTGTATTTTTCTCCCTCTCTCGTTGTTCTTCCCCGATCTCACAAAGTATTTATATATACACAAAAGTATAAACCTCCTAAAAGAGTCTTAGTTTCATAAGACAGAGTTTAGATAGACATCTTGAGATATTAAATAAATAAGAACAAATAAAAGACTTTCTAAAGCAAATGACTCTATTATTTGCTATGACTACTCTACTAAACATTCTAACAAACTAAGTGTTCAGAAGGGCAAATATAACTTTAATTTAAAATAATCGGTAGAAAATATAATTTCTATCAGGATTCTAAGAGCTAGTTTATGCACATTTTCGCCCTTCCCCCAAGGCTTCGTCCTCACTAGAATTAATAATATCTCCGCCTCTCTTAATAATTCTATTTTTGAACTGCATTTATGGTTATGCTTTTATTCTTTTCTACTGGAAAATCAAGTTTTTTTGAATTACGGTACTTCTTCACTAAGTACTTTTGTGGACTTAGTTTTCTTCTTAATCGAGCACGTTGTGACCATCTTGTCGGATGACTAAACTAGAACAACATCCATTTTATTTTTCTTGTTTCTGACTTTCGCCATCAAAGATGGTAATTTTAAGGGTGAGAGGCTAGGTTTTTATCAATTTTTGAGAAAAATAAAATTTTAAAATAATATTTTGGATGAGAGAATTTTGAGGAACTTGGTTCGAAGCTCGGATTTCTTCCATTTCTGAAAATGAAGTTTATAGGAGAGAATTTCGAGAAAGATGGTGATTTGATCAAATTATTTTAAGAGCATATACATTTTGAGGATATTGAGATAGAGATTTTTTTTTTTTTTTGATATATCAATAAATTAACAACTGCTTCAAGATTTCAAATTTATGGAAAAAAATAATTAAGCAAATATAATATAACTGTCTTAATTAGATGTAAATATCCTAAAAATATAAGAATAGTTCTAACCAAGGTCTCGTAGTATTAGGAGAAAAATAACTCATCACATAAAAAAGAGATATAAATTATAGAGAACGGAAAAAAAAAAAACGAACCAAAGGTAATATGGGAAAAAAACTTAAAAGGTAATAACTCATGGCATTTTCTCTCACATCAACTCCAAATGCGAAAAACTTTATAATGTAGGATAATCAAGCCACTAAAATAAATAAATACTAAAAAATACTAAAAGAAAATTATTTCTTTCCTTTTTCTTTTAGCGGGATGAGTTGCGGTTGTGATTTGGGTCACGACTGGGATAAAACACTTTTTTTTTAAATTCTCACAAAATACCTATGTGCGTATCATTTTTTGTTGCCTTCCAACCAGCGCTACGCTTTCTTTTACTTCAAGAAATCGCCAAAGTGATTGCAAATGTTGCCTCTTTTTGATACATGTATTATGTTTTGCCTTGCTTTGTTGTTGGGCTGAAAGTTCTGAATGGCGTTTACCTTCTCATCTTCTTCTTCATCAAACGTCACCTGGCATGCATTATCTCCATGTCCAAAACGCTCCACAAATACCACACGTTTCGTGTGAAAGTTGTGATGGCTCATCCTCACGCTTCATCATGCTTTTCAACAAGGCTACTTGTTTCGTGAGCTCTTCAATCTTATCATTCTCCTCTCGAGAAGTTGACACCTCATTTACTTTGACTTTTTTGGGCTGGGAGCTCGTCTGCTATGACTTCTCACCCATTAAGTCAAAAAGATTCAATGCCTCTCGTGCAGTTAAGTCCCCAAAATCGCCGGCCTTCGCTTCCACTTGTTGCTTATAGCTCGGCAACAACCCTTCATGAAAATAGTTGTTGACCATTTCGGGACTGTTGTTGTGATGAAAGCATGAATGGAGAATCCCCTTGTAGCGTTCCCACACCTCGTGGAATGATTCCCCGTCCATTTGCTCGAAAATGGTAATTTCTCTCCTCTACTTCGCTATCATTTAGGCCGATTAAAACCTGCCCACAAATTTCTGGTAAACCAAATCCCAATAGGTTAGGGAGTTTGGTTGCAATGATTGAAGCCACCACTTTGCTTTTTCCTTCAGGGCGCTCGAGAAGCACCTCATTCTCAGTTGCCCTTCAGTTAGGCCCCTTGCTGGAATCCCGGACACCACCACATATAACTCTCGAATGAAATCAAGCGGGTCTTCGTTTGGCATGGCGTAGAAAATTGGTAGTTGGCTGGAATGTTTAGACTTCAAGTCATAGTCTCGTGCCGCAGGGCCTAAGGCTATAGTCGACCTGAATAAACCGATGGTCGGGCATACGAGGTCGCTTTGTCGGTGTTCATTCGGATATCGAGGGACTCGTCCCCTTCCAAAGTTAGCACGTCCTCCGTATTTTGTCCTTCCACCGCAATCTTCCCGATTCCCAAAATACTGAGCATAGTCAAAATGCCCATAATCCTCCTCCTCGTACACAATGTTTCGGGCATTTTCGTCCTGCCAAGCGCGATACTGTCACCCTTCTCCTCTGTTTCGGTACCGATTTGGTTCTCGCTCTCGATTCTCGTATTCTTATTCCTGTTGGTTGTTTCGAGGCTAAAGCCCGCCGTTACCAACGTGGTTATACACAAACTCTTAGTTTTACAAAGCATTGAAGGCTCGGACTTCTTCTCGGTTCCAGAAGTGTTGTGGTGTACGGTCGATTGGACTTTCTAGCATCATGACTCAGCGGTTGTCTTGGGGATGGGCCCCCTGTTCTTTCCATCATCGAGGATCTCAGGTCCTCTCTGCTCCTCGTTCTTGTTGTGCTCTTGATTATCGATTAGAGCAAACATCTGCGGGTTTTCACCTGGGCGTCGTTCTGTTGATCTCGATCGTGCATGTCATTGTTGGGTGGCATGCCGAATTGTTGATCGTGAGTTAGAGCGCGGTTGTCGTGTCCTCTTCCTAGACCTCTATTTGTTCCTCCTCCTCTTCCTCTGGTTCCTCGCCCGCCATAATTTGGAATGTTTGACATGGTGGCTGGGGTTGATTTGGATGAGCTCCCTTCGGGGGGAAGAAAGAGTCTTCTAGGTCTCCCTACTCATTCGATGCTGTTAATAAACGGGGAAAGTTCACCTCTAAGGCCTCTATGAACTTGCATCAACAACAAACAACATCAATGCATCGAGTGGCAATTCAAAACAATTATATATAAATCAAGCATAATTTAACACGAATAAATGTCGTCAACACCTTTGCCACTCCCCAGAAACGGCGCCAAATTTTGAGTCGAACAAATTGCTTCTTTCAAAATTAAAATAAGTTAAACAATGCGCGTCTACATTTTGAAAGCAAGTTCGCCCACAAGAGAACGGGGGCACTGTAGACTGGTAATTTAAACCGAGTCAAATTCCCAAGGAGTGGAAATACGGAGTCAATGATGTTTATTATATCGAAAATCACAAGTTCTAATTCTAAACACACGAACGAAAGGGGTTTTGTTTGATTATTTTAAACAAACTAGAATTTAAACTACTCTTGCAAAGAGAGCGTCAATCTCTATGCAAGAACTTTAATTAAAGTTTATAAAACTACCCTTACAAGGAGAGTGTCAATCTCTATGAAATAATTTAAAAACTAATTTATAAACTATTTCAAACCTTAACAAGAAGATTTAACTAAGAGTTGTGATTTAAGCATTTCATCGAACATATGGAAAACATTAACGAATTGTACTAGGAATAAGGATCATTAACAAACTAGCAACCAAATAATACCAAAGATATGATCAAACTAATTATCCAACACAAAGCATATAAAACTAGTTAAGTGATTTCATTCACCAAAACAAATACTATTATTTCAAAACCAAATATCAAAGGGGAAAATATTCACCAAATGGATTAACAACTATGAATTAGAAATAGAGTTTAGAAAATACTAAATTCAAACGAAAGATTGATCAACTTGAAACGTGAAAGATAGCTAACTCCAGCGATTCCGGAGGAATGGTCTTTTATTCTTATGAATTCGGAAGCTTGTCACGAACCCCGGACTACTACGTTCTTCAAGATGAATGATGAACTAACGAAACCAATGTAACTCCTCTTGAATTGTCATGAGGGATCTAGTGTATCAAGTATTTTTAGAATCCTAAGATATGTAAAAGATATCTCCAAGATATTTTTCAAGATATTTTAAAGATGCTTTTTTGCTGACATTCTCCTCTCTTTTGTAGCTTGAAAACCCCCTATTCATTGCATGTGTAACTGGAGATCTTTTGAAAATTCGAGTTTGTAACGCTCGCATCCAGCCGGATGGTCTGAGGAATCCGACCAGATGGGGGTCTTTGTCAGCCAATCTGGTCGGATGTCAGATCCATCCGACCGGATGTGAGTCCAGTAGGCTAATTCTGTTGAGAATCCGATTAATTGTGATTTCATAGGCCAATCCGTGTCCTTGTGGCTACTTCTCGGCGCTGACTTTCTCGTCCTTGTTTCTCAATTCTTGTAATGGCTTACAAGCTTAGTCTTGTCAAAATCCTGGACTCATCAAGCGCTCTAGCTACATGCAAAAACACAGAAGTTATCTCGAAAGGACCAATTAACAAATGAAAAATCGAAAAGTTAAGTAAAAAGCTGTAGAATGCAAAATTATGTAAAATAACCTAATCTCAACTCGAAAAAGATAACAAAATGACCCCAACATGAATCAAAACATACACAAATACATAACAAATACGTACGAATCACACCAGCGCCAATCTCTCTCTCTCTCTCTCTCGGTTATGGTTTTTGGATTGAGAAGCAACAAGAATTCTACTGGCATAATAAATCACCTTAAGAAATCTTCTCTCTTTTGTCTAATGCTACTCCAACCACTATGTTACTTGCACCACACATTAATTCAAATGGTTGTGACCAATCAGATGCTACAAGCACTGGGACACTCAGCAATGCCTTCTTTAAGGTCTCAAATGCTTGTATGCACATCTTACAAAAATCAAATACAATATTTTTTTTAAGTAAAAACTATAGGGGTTCAGTAATTTTTGAGAAATCATGAATAAACCTCCTGTAAAATCTGGCATGCCCTATGAAACTCTGTACAGACTTATCATTCATTGGCAGTGGAAGATTTTTGATAGCCATTATCTTGTCTCGATCAACTTCTAACCCTGAAGATGATACACGATGACCAAGAACTATGGCATCTTGAACCATAAAATGGCATTTTTTAAAACTAAGGACCGAATTGGTCTCCTCACATCTTTGTAATACCATAGTTAGAGTTTCTAAGCAATGATCAAAAGATGAACAGAAAACTTAAAAATCATCCATAAAAACCTCCATGTATTTTTGATATAACAAATAAAAATGGTCATCATACATATTTGAAATGTGGTCGGGGCATTACATAACCCAAATGGAATGAGATGAAAAGCCAAATTACCATAAGGACATGTAAATGTGGTCTTTTCTTGATCTTTAGGTGCAATCATAATTTGATTGTAACTCGCGTAACCATCAAGAAAATAATAATACTCATAGCTCGCCAATCTCTTAAGCATTCGATCAATAACAAGAGGGGAAAATGATATTTTTTAGTTTCCGCATTCAGTTTCCTATAATAAATACGAACTCTCCAACTAGTAACTAAAATAGTAGCTATCAACTCATTCTTGTCATTTTGAATCACAGTTACCACCCCCACCCCACCCCCCCACCCCCAAGTCATGGCTTGAGTAGTACCCACCCACTCACTATAAGAAATAGAAAAAATAATCCCTGCATCTAACCACTTAAGGACTTCATTTCTTACTACTTCTTGCATGATTGGGTTTAACTGTCTTTGATATTGCACACTAGGTTTATACATATATAACGAAATTCTATGCATGAAAATAGACGTAGTAGTCCCTTTCCAATCAAAAATTGACCATCATATAGCCAATTTATGTTTTCTCAAAACTCTCAACAATTTATCAAGTTCAGAATTAGAATGATAAGCCGAAACGATTATCGAATATGTGTCATTTTCACCAAAGAAAGAATATCTCAAATGATCTAATAGTATCTTCAATTCTAATGTAGGAATTTTCTTTTCCTCGTCTTTTGGATATACTTTCTCATCCGCTTCTTCTCGCTTTAGTTGAACGAATTTTAATTATTTAATCAATATGTACTTTAAAGCATCCAAAACACTCACATAATCAAAACATTATTATTATCACAATTATGGATAAAATATAGAATTCGTCCAACAACTTTTTGGACTTGGAAAAAGTAGTCTAAACACAGGGGTGGAAAATTTAGTCTACCAATTAAACTTTTGTCACACATTTAGTCTAATTTTCACCCAAATTGGAATTCTTGCTGGAGAATTACACGTGAACCCAAAATTGTATGACAAAAATTTAATTGGTAGATTTAATTTGCCACCCCTGGATTTCGATTGGCAATCTTGCGGTAAAACCCCAAAAATTGAACTAAATATGCAACAAACTCTTAGTGGACTAAATCCGCCACCCCGTGTATTTATGGACCATTCTTGCGAAGTCCAACAAGTTAATGGATGGATTCTACATTTTAACCTCATAATTATCATTAAAACCAGAAAGGAGAGATTCATGCAAACAAAGTTCAAAAGAGTCTTTAGTTGAAGATATAATCAAGTCATTATTAACACAAGTGTCAACAATGTCCATCACTTTACATTCTTTAACTCTTTAAAATCATTTTCATCATGAAACTTCATAGCACCACACCACACACACACACACACACACACACACACACACACACATACATATATATATATATATATATACATATAATTTATGCTCATCATTAATAGACAATGTGAGTTCTCCCCTTTATACATCAATTCAACTGCATATCTTTGTGTAAAACCACAAATCCTGTTGGGAAGATGAATTCATTCAATTTCACAAGCACGTCTTTGATTATACCTTTTAGATATGTCAAAAATCTATCCTCCATTTGGAGGGATGGTTATCGATTTGATGGTACCAATTTCTGACATTTTGAAATTAACAATGGTATCAAATTTATGCTTGCTCCTAAATCACATAGAGCTTTGTCAAATAAGTTTCCTCTCATGTTGTAACAATTGTAAATCTTCCACATCCTTGTGTTTGATAGGAATCTTCTCTTGAATCACTACACTACACTCCTCGGTGAGATTCACTGTTTTGTATCCCTTGACCTTCCTTTTTTGAGCAATCACATCCTTCAAGAACTGTCCATTATTAGGTATTTGTTGACAGAAATATCCATTAGATCATCAAACCTGACATTCGCAGACTCAAGCAATGTACGATTTCTAAGACTTAATACCTTGTATCCATGACTTTTAACAGAATACCCCAAAAACACACACTTGTCACTTTTTGAGTCAAACTTTGATAATTAGGACCTGTCATTCAGAACATAACATACACAACTAAACCCGTTTAAGTACTTAAGGTTTGTTTTATTTACAACAAGTATTTCGTAGGGAGTTTTACAAGTTCCTGCCCTAAAGTAGACTCGATTTGAGATGTGACATGTAGTGTTAAGAGCTTCAGCCTAAAACCTTTTTGACTAATCTCAAACCTCTCGATCTTATTAATTAGAGTGTTTTGTGTTTGAAAACCCTATTGATAAATCTCCTCTCTCGATTTAATTTATAAAACCTATAAGTTATAAAAGTTTGTCAAGCAATTATAACTATCAAGTATAAGAGGTTTTCGATCAATTATGGAACAATGATTCACAAATATATCAAAAGGAACATACTTGATTAAAAGAAATATCAAAACATCAATTGTTCATCTTTTCCAAACCCCAACATATAATGAATTTAACTAAACATAATAAAATACTTATCTAAGTCATTCATCAAACACTTCATTTTCACAAAGAAAAATGCAATAAACAAGATAAAAACCGAGGATTATATGGATTGGATCCTTCGATCTTCATGTTTCTTCTTCGAGTCTTCACTCCAACACTCATTCTCACTATTAGAATTGTTTCTCAGCTCGAGGGATGAGGCTTGATGTATTTTGACTGAATCTTGCCTCCTTTTATAAGTCCAAGATGAAATCTCAACATTGATCAAATACGTAACTGTTTATAAAGCCGTCGCGATCAGATTCGTACCAAAGAATGGGGATGTGACCGTTTGCCATGAAAAAGCCCACTAGACGCGATGACAAATGGGGTCGTAAATGGGCTGCTGAGCTATGATAACTCATTGACTTCGTGGGCCTTCTCCAATCTTGACACAATGAACTCTTCTACTTATCATGTTTAGTCTAATTCGTTATTCTTCTCTCATTTGTGCTTCTTCAAGCTTAAATCATCCAAAACAACTCCAAAAACCTTATGAATCATATAAAAAATTAAATACATAATAACGTCCACATTATAAAATATAAAGCTAAAGACGTTAAAAACATGCAAATAGCACTTGAAACCTAATCAAATAACTTCTAATATGTACGTAAAATTAGTGTTTATTAGCTAATCACTGTTATCCCGGATATGGGAGTAGATTGGGGACTCAAGTATTTATAATATTAAAGTATATCATTTGTTAAGTATTTACTACATATTAATTTGTATCTTGTTAATGATCTTGTTTGGGCGTTTGATCAATACTTTACACTTATTTACAAAATATTGAATCTATGCGAATGCGGACGAGGCAATAGTTAGGCAATAAGATTGACGGCCTAAAAGGGTGACATTGATGTTCATCTATCTAGTAAGGAATATTGTAATCTTAGGATTCTTTTTCAGCTGAATTACGCGTGTTGACTGGGAGGTGTACGAACACACGGGTAATTGAGTATACACTCATTTACTGCATGACCCAGGAGTAAGGGTTAGCTTCCCGAATTCCTAAAGGATTAAACTTTAATTAAGATATTATTTATCATAAAATATTAAAGAGTTATCAATCTAAACTATGTCTAAGAATCAACAATGCTCTCATTATCTTTCAATTATTTATTATATGCTTTGTTTATTTTTATATTAATAAGCGCTAAATTGATATTTAAACATCTAAATAAAATCAGACTACTATAATCAAGGTACTCAATATATAGTCCATGAGGATTCGATATTTTTAAAACCTCTCCCAACCACTAATACAATTGAACCCCATACACTTGTGGAGGTACAATTAAGAGCGATCAGATTATCATATACAGTTATAAGATTATCATGTCCAGTAATCTCCACTACTAAGTCTCGAACTTGGTTTTCAATGATCATCAACTTAAGGTAAGTTTTTTTTCCTTGCAACTTACCCATATTTCTTAATAACACAATAATCGTAGTATACATTTGCAACAGTTATGATTTCAAAAATTACACATTCGAGAATATGATTACCACCACCACTAATAAGATTCTCACAAGTAGTAATCACATTATCTAACTATAACCATAGTATTTTGCAGCAATCGTGTTTATCAGATACTGCAACAAATAATAATAATATCACATTTAATAATTCTCATGAAAATACATCGAACTTGTTTTCAATGAATATCAACAATAAAATTACACAATCGGGGTTAGGAATATAACAACCAATAATAAAATTATTATAACCAGGAATAAGAGCTAAACATCATCGGTGAGAACACACAAGTTGTGCAACTCATTGAAACCAATACATTATTAGATCTTGCCACAAAAGATAAACCGTCCACGCAGTTGCTTCTTGAGAGAACTAACAAAATATATGATTTAGACCAAGCATCACTCGGCGATGCGGTTGAGGTGAAACTATCGGTGCCTAAACTTGATCCTACCACTATCACATATTCATCGATTATTGAGGCCGATCAGTCGAGATCTAAGTGGACGATGAGGTTTCTCCCCTCGTTGGAGCGGGCCATGAAGGAGCAGGTCAAAGACATCGCTGAGAAAAGGATCGATAATCTAGCGCCGACCTCATCTGATTAAATTTTTATTGGCTCTGAGCCCGACTCATGGCCTAGCACATCCAGATCATCCATCAGATAAAAGAGGTGTTGAGGCAGTGACGCTGAATTCTGGTGAGTTTTCAATCCCAACAATGAGTTTTTGGTGCAAAGAGAAGGAGAAATGAAAGCAGCGCAAACTTGTTTGTGGTGATAGAGAACATGAAACTTAGGAAGGGTACTTTTATCTCCTACTCCAAATATGTGTTAGTTGGACAAGAAAAATAAAACATAATTGATCTTGTGGGGATAAAAGTCCTTTATTTTGTATGTATTGGATATTTTCTCTTTTAATTTTCAAATTTTTCGTGAATTATCGAGATTGCAGGAAATGGAAAAGTTTTTGATAATATCATAAATATTTTTTGTACAAACAATCTATAAGGCAAAATTATTTTTTTAGTCCATTAGACTGTCCACTTTCCAAAAAATGACCACGATATTGTTCAATATCAAGACACCTACACTAAGTTGGTACATTATCAAAAAAAAGGACAAAATTACCCCGATCAAACTTTATTGCTGACGTGGCATCAATCAATATTTTCTTATCATTTTTCTTTAATTTTAAACATTAATTGAGAAAAAAAACCTGGAAAATCTTTTTCACTTTGGTCCGTTATATTGACCACATTCCAGAAAAGACATGTGACATTGTCCATCGTCAAACAACGTCCACTACGTTGGCCAATTGATCAAAAAATGTCTAAAATAAGTTTGGTCGAGATTTTGCTGGCGTGGCGCTATATTTTCTTATCATTTTTCCTATAATTATAAAGATTACAAATATGTTTTGACCTCCCTTTTATTTTCCCTTTTTCTTTTATTTTGAATCAATAAAGAATTATTAAAAATCTAAGATAAATATAAAAACATAAAATATAAAATTAAGAAAATATAAAATAAATATAGAAATTTAAATTAGAAAATGGTTATTAATAAATAAGATTAGCTAATACAATTAGATATAAATATAAATTCATAAACTAAATTATAAAAATTATAAAACACCTATATGATATTATATGAATAAAATTAGATTTTTTCATATAAATATCTATATTTTTAATATTTTTTAAAATTCATTTTATATTTTTATATTTATTAATATTCATTATTTAAGATCTAATTAATAATAAAAATTATAAAAATATTTTATATTTATTTTATAATTTTGTAAAATCTACTTTATATTTTTATATTCATCACTAATTTTTTTTTAATTTTTTAGTTAATATAATATATTAATTTGATTCAAGAAAAAAAAATGAAGGGCAAATAGGATTTTGTTTTCAATTTAATGTTTAAAATTAAAAAAAAATGCTAAGAAAATATAGAATAATGCCACGTCAGAATATGCCCCGATCAAGCTATTTTGAACCTTTTTTGATAAATTGACCAACTTAGCAGATATGGTTTGATGATGGCCAATGTCACGTATCTTTTCTGAAATATGAATAATATAATGAAGCGAAATGGATTTCTTTCTCAATTTTTTTTTTATTCAATTAATGTTTAAAATTAAAGAAAAATGATAAAAGATTATTGAATCACGTCACGTCAGAAAAAAAAAGCCCGATCGGGATAATTTTGTACATTTTTTGATAATTTTACCAAATTAGTGTAGGTATTTTGATACTGGATAATGTATCATTTTTTGGAAAATGAACAATATAATGAATTAAAAAAATAATTTTCCACAATCTATATTTCGTTTAATATATTACATAAGAACATAATAACTCACCGGTATTTATTTTTCGCAGCCAATATGTCATTTTCAGCGTACACACGAATTAACGATGTCAATTATAAGAAGAGACAAAAGAATATTGCAAACAAATTTCCGTAGGTTTTTTTAGGTTTACTAATATTTACTCTTGGTGGTATATTTGTCCTTTTCAGGACTGAAACGCTATTTACTGGAAATTTATGTAGGAAAAAATGTGTCATTTAATGTGTGCATACAATTGAACAGCTTTAGAAAGAAGTGAAAATTCATTACATAAGGATAGAACATTTAATTTGGAGAGTTGGGACAGGTAATATCAATTATTTTGGCATGATGTTTGTATGAAGTTGTTAGAAAATGCGCCCCATAAATTGAAGAAACTTGGCAAATCTTGTAAATATTTTTTGATTGCATTGATGTAATAACCTACTATAAATTTTATTGTAGAGTGTTCCAGCCAAAAAAGAAAAAAAAGAAAAAAGAAAAAAAGAAAAAGATTTCCACTTAATTGGGTTGCTATTGTTTGGATATTACTTGAGGTTCAATATATAGAAATGAATACTTCACCGGGAATTAAGAAAATATTTTGCATATTTGTAATTTTAAATAAATTTCTTAATTTGTCTACAAAGACAACAAAGGTTGTATTGGGAGAGAGTATAAATATTGCAGCTCCTTTCCATACCCTTTCATTTTTTCAATTTCGATCTGCACTGCGAATCGTAAAATTATGTGTATTTTTATATTGGGGAGAGTAATGTCGCAATTCAATTTGAAGTGAATAAGTTGGGGAAATAAGTAAATGTAAATTAAGTTTTCAAGTGATCTAAATGTCCTAAATTAGTTTCAGAATTCTACTCCATTTTCTATTTATTGTAGTGAATGAACATATATATTATATAATTATAGTAATACTTGTACATGGAGTTGAATACAAGTCCCAAACTCCATTAAAGTGATGCACATTCATATAAAAATAAATAGGATTCTCGAAACACGCATCTTCTTTTCTGTTAAATAGGGTTTTGCTTCTTAAATTTTTATATAATCACGATACGACTCAAGATTTTTTTTCTTCTTTGTGTTCAAATTAATGTTGCTTGTAAATATTGTTTTTTTAAGCATATTTGAGCTAGGTTCATTAAGTCAACATCTTCCCGCCATTGAGCTTGTTCAAACCGATAATCACCATAAACTATTTTGGGAAATTGAGTGTAGCCCCATAATTATGTTCATTCGCAATGTGGTCTTACTCGGAGTTTTTTTTTTGCAAAAATGGCTCAATTGGTTGCGATTCTTTGATCCCATTTTTAAAACAAAGTTATTAGCTACTAGTCCGAAAACTTTAACACTATCGGCATGATGAAGAGATCGAACTTTCTCTATTTCAATGATACTAGAGTACGTGAAAAGTAAAAAAAAAAAAAAAAAAAGTACATATAAATTCGGATGATAATCACTAATTAAAGTTATTTGAGAGTAATAAAAATGAATTAAAAATTATATATTTAGTTACGCTAATTTCTATTGTGAGCGTAACTCAATTTAAGAAAGTTCAATCATTACAAGATGTTTATGATATTAAAAAATAATTTAAAAAAACTAATGGGCCAAATTGCAAATTTAAATAATATAATAGAACAGAAATTGCGTTTATCCCAACCATTTCTTTGAGTGATATAATAGTATTATTAATCAAATGTTGGTAGAAGTATATTTATAACTAGGGGTGTGCAATCGCTCCGGACCGGTAGACCGGAAATTTAAAAAATTTAGACCGAAAATCGGATTGGATTGAAATTTACGATTCCGATCCGGACCGGTAGACCGGAATTTTGGAGACTCTTGGACCGGAAATTCCGGTCCGGCCCGGTCAAAACCGGTTTGGACCGATTTTTTAATTAATTTTTTGAATTTTTTTTGGAAAATCGGTCCAATTCCGGTTCGAACCGAAAAAATACGGGTTTGGACCGAACCGGACCGGAACCCGGAAAATCTAATTTTCATGGACCGTAAACCGGAACGGATTATCACCGGTCCGGTCCGAGTTTTCGATCCGGGCTAATTTTGCACACCCCTATTTATAACATAATGTATTTAGAGTACTGCCTTCTCCATATTATAATCATGTGATTAATTTCACATAAATTAAAAAATTAATAATTTATATAATTAAAATATTAATTTATAGGAATTATTATTTTCTAATCATACTCTTCTTGAATTGGTGTTTGAATTTATATATTTATTATTAAAATATTAAAATTTTACATTGTAATTATTAGTTTTCTATTTATCATTAAAAAAATTAATATTTTAAAAATATTAATTAAACGTGTGTGAAAATAAAAAATAATAATGTATTAATTATGATAAATGAACTAATTTTGTTTAACTATAAGAGTATAAGAATAGTGATGCAAAAAATGACGATATTCAAGTTACTAACTAGAATTTATTGCTAAATAAAGGAAATAATAATTACATACCAGCAAACAGAATTAGATATGCAGTATAGCATTTATACAATTGGCATGTAGACTATTATCCAGAAGCTCTAGGAGTGCTGTGAGCCAGCTTGGTTCCATCTCCGTACTTATCTTTTAGCATTTCTAGAGTAGTATTTAGCTATAAACAGAAAATAATTACATCGTTTCCAAATAATTAGAAATCCTGCGTGGAAATGAGAATTTTATCGATTCGAGTACCTAGAATAATGGGGAAGAAAATTCATTTTCAATTCATTATATTTGTAACTTTTAAAAAAAATACGTGAAATTGACTATTATCAAATCACGTTCATTAAATTAACTGATTCATAAAAATATATTTATAAAATAAAAAGTTTAATCAAATATTTTTGCTGATGTGGAATGATTTGAACATTTTATATTATTTATCTGAATCATGCCACGTCAGCGAAAAAATCCGATTATATATTTTGCACATGATGAGTTTTATGAATCGGTCTAGTTATTTGGATTGTATTTTCGATATTGTCAATAAATGTTGGCTGCTTCTATCAATAATAATGATACATTTAGTATTGTCTTTATAAAAGAAAATACTATGGAGTTTTATAGGTAAATGTTGACTTAATTGCAAAATTTGTCTATAATTAGCTCAATAGTCTAAGTAAATTAGGTCCTATAACTAAGTAATGTACTAATTGTGGTTAGTAAGTTTTGATGATTTGCAATTTTGTGATCATAAATTTTAATTTCATATAATCTTAATCTTTAAATTCTGAATTGGTGTGTTTTTGCCCCAAAATATCTTTTCAATTAATATTTTTATTATTCGAAAAATACTCTTAAATACAAAATTATTCAATAAAAAAAGAAAAAAGAAAAAAGAAAAACTTCTAGGCCAGAATCATCAAGGGCAATCATCCTATCAAAAAGTTAAAAGAGGAAATTACCGACTTACAAGAATAACGAACCAAAATCACAATTCACATATGTCGATCCTTGGTATAATAAACTAAGAGATGAAACATAATTTGAGGAAGAGTAGGTCTCCTATGAGACCGATCTTATTATATGAGATCATTTTTAACCCTACTCATTATTTAACCCACTCAGACCTATTCGAATCATCTCAAACATACCACCCGCTTCAACCTTTAGTTTCTTCACACGACATTATCAGAAAAACAAATCTCACGCCTTTCTTCTCAAATGCACGTAACGAAAACCTTCTTCTCCAAAAATTGCATAGCTTCGGCGAACAGTGCGAAGTCATGCTTTCTGGCACTGGTTTCTGCCCAACCATTTGTTCGATCATAGGAAGATTTTTTTGGCTCTTTGTTCTTTCTTATATACAAGATGCGATTTTTTTATTTTTTTTGCCTTTGTTCATACATTTGAGCATTGCAGTAGCTGTGGCTGGTCCGTCTGATTTTTTGACTGCTGCACCTCTATTCCACCATAAGTAGTTTTCTAATTATTGATTTTTGAACATTTAATTTTTTAATCATTGATTTGTGAATGTTTGGTTCAAACCCTAGTTTCAAATAATTATTTTTTGTTTCAATTGTAAGCATTTCTTCACAAATTTAATTCTTATTTTATACAAATAGAGAATTGTGATAATCACTTGGCATGTGATTGAAGCTAAGGACAATGCATTAGTTGTTGGCTCTGTTGTTTTGGGAGCTCCTGATTATGCCAAAGGCAAGGATAAGATAAATATCATTTAAATTTAATTGAAAACATTATACTTGGTGGTGAGTAAATCTTTATTTTCTTTTATTGTAATTTAATTTTGGTATTTGCACCTATTAAAAGGGATCAAAACAAGCAAAAGGCATGTAGTTGTTCCAGTATAAACTTTGAGTTGAAGATATTATTTTGGTTTTGGGTTCAATAATCTCTATCTCGAGGTAGTCACGCTACTATTTATGAATATGTTTTTCACATCATTCTTGGTCGTATTATTATATGCAGTAAATATCTCTACGAAATCTTATTCATTATCTCACTACGAAAATTTGAGGTATTGTTTGATAGTACATTTTGGGTTGTAGAAAACATTCACAACCACTTGTAGGTGTTCATCGTTGTTGGAAATTTGGTTCTCGTCAAAAATGAGACTACTGGCAAACTAGTTTTACAAGTGTCTGTCTGTAGCATAATCTTTTAATAGGGATTTTGTGTATGGATTAGTTGCATTACAATTTGCAGATTTGTAGGATATACTATAAACAGATGAAACTGTGGAGGAATTTATAAGGAGTTATTTTAGGTTCAGGAATGAATTTGTGGGGTATGTTGAGTTGGAATAGTTTTGCTTTTTTGCTTCACTTTTTGCATTCTCAATTAGGGCATTTAACTTCCATACTCGGTAGAAGTTTGGAGATGTATAAGTATAACATAGTATGTTGGCACTTAGTACCACTCTTCTTCATCATCATCATCATCATCATCTTCTTCTTCTTCTTCTTCTTCTTCTTCTTCTTCTCCTTTTTGGCATGTAGCATTTGATGTTAGGAATGCACATAATCTCAAAATATCATACAAAGGGAGTGAGAAAATTATAATATAAAAATAAAAATGGTTGTATATGGTAACAAAAAACTAGTTTATTTAAGCATATATATTTATGATACATTTAGTGGATATTGAGATAATTAAAGCTATATTTCTGATACTTGTATTCAAGAATGTTATATTACGTGTGTGTGTGTGTGTGAAATGACCGAAAGTTGATATAATTTTCTGTGATACCTTTCTTGGTTATACTTTAAGCCAATATTGTGATACTTTGATTTGAAACAATGATATCATTTGTTGTTTGTAGTTTTTTTTTTTTTACATATTTCAGTTTAATTCGAATTCGGGATTTTCAGATATCATGGCAATTTCAATCAACCTTAATCTTGGGGTTCAGAGCCCATGTGCAACCAAGTGCTCTCACGCTTTCGGTCACGGACTATAATATTCGGGAGTATGCAAAGCGTCACACCATTGACACATTTTGCCACAACCCCTAGTTATACATATGGAGAGTTAGTGTGAGCTTGCTGTTGGTTTCCAAGGAGGTGGTTTCATCATGCCTTGGTATTCAGAGTTGATCCAACATTTTTGCCAGAGACTCGTAATTATTTTGTTAGAGTGATGAGGAAGCCAATCCATGCAAAATGAAAGATGTTATGATGTGATTTAGCAGGAGTTTTGTTATATCTTTGAGTAAGTAGTAACACTAGAGAATGTACAAAATAGTTTTCTTATTGAGTAGTTATCTAGTTGAACAAAAAGAGGAGAGCTAAAACTGTTGTCAAGGTCCCATAAATCCTCACCCCCTTCTTAGTGTAATCTCATTTGTTATTTGTTAATGGTTAGGTTCTATATTGAAATTTTTTAATACTTTATCCATATTTAATGATACTTTTAACAAACTTTTGCAATACTTTAATTATTCGTGGTAAAAAAAAAAAATAGAATGTAATAACAAAAATCATATACAGAAACCCGTGGTACTCTCACTATATTTTATGATACTCTAACTACTAGTCACTTTTTTATGGGACCCACCTCTCAACAATATTGAACAAAAACCTAGGTTTGTTCTTACAAACATAGTATTGTGCAGCATTACAAATAAAACCTACGGCATGCAGTTAAAGTATCACAAAAAATTGATCACGTATCATAAAACATAGTAAAAGTATCATATGTTTTCTGGTACTTTCAATGCATTTTGTAATACTCGATATAAAAATATAATACACAGTATTTGTACCTAAATTTTCTCGTTCTAAATTCATAATTGAATTTCGACTCCAGATTTACAGTGAACGAAACATCCAATCGTAAATTCAATTATGAATTAAGAACGAGGGGGTCGAGAGATTCGGATGATATAATTTTTTTTAAAATTTTCGCCATCAATGGTCGGGGGTTGCCGGCGGCCGACGAATTTGTGTGTGTGTGTGTGTGTGATAATGAGTTTTTTTTCTCGTTTATATTAGGTTATTAAGGGTAAATCTCACTTTGGTACCCAAAATATGGTGAAATTTCAGTTTCATTACTCCAGGTTTGCAAAGTATTAAAATTAGTACCCCAAATTTAATTTCGATTTACTTTTCATCTCTGTTCTAAAAACCGGCCTAGGCGTCAGGTGCCACCAATCCACTTACGATTTTCAAAAGTCGGCCAAAGAAATCGTCGGGCGCCCCAGGCGCTGCCTAGGCGCCCTCAACGCCCAAGTCAGAGCCTAGGCGCCAGGCTAGTTTTTTTTATTAAAAAAAAATTCATGTCCTGAAACGACGTCATTTTTGGGCCTATTTTTTGATTATTTTGATTTTGTAATATATGTTATGGTATTTTTATTTAACTAATGAACTTATGGATCTATGTTGTTTTGAACTTTGAATCGAATAATAGCTTTAAACTTGTGAATTGTAACTTGTGATTATTACTTTTAGTTTTGAATTGTCATAGACTTTATTGTGTAGCAGGTAGTATGTTGAAACTATTAAATAGTTGGATGTAAAGTTGTAAATTAGGGGTATTTATTCTCAAATTCTAGGCCCCGCCTAGGCGCTAGGCTAGGCGCTGGCCCTGCTGCCTAGCAGCCGCCTAGCGAGTTTCAGAACCACCTGCTTTTCATACGGCGGTTAACTTTTCCATTAAAGTTAACGGAAACATCAGATTTAGAGGAAAATATTTAATTTAATTCAAAAAAATAATCAAGAAATAATATATATATAATATATATATATATATATTATATATATATATATATATATATTAAAAACTGGAAATTTATAATTTTATATTTAATAAAATAAAAAACAATAATAATTCAAAGAAATGATAAAATACAATTGTTTGATGTCAAGTAACATAAATTGCTAATTTATTTTATTTTTCATGTTTTTAATAATAATAAAAAATGATAAGTAAAACATTCTAAACATTAAAAATAAATAAATAACTGAATAATTAAAAAACTTTATGAAATATTTTTATTAAAAGAATAATATTTATTTTGTATTTCTAAATATATCTTTTTCGAAATTAATTAATTATTGTACTTTATTTTTGAAATTAAAAATATAAATTAAATAAAGTATGTTTTGGATTATATTTTTCTATATTTTCGAGTTTTTAAATTTTGTTTACTGAATTATAAATTTATATTTTTTTCTTTTCTATTTTTTTGAATCTTTAAATATCTTTTTTTGGTATTTTATTATTTCTTTTTGAATTAAATTATTTATTGTATTTTACTTTATTAAATACGAAATTATAAAATTATAAATTTCTAGTTTTTTATTTATATATTTTTTATTTTTGAACTTTCAAATATTTTTTTGAATTAAGTTAATTATTTCTCTCAAAATTTGATGTTTTCATTAACTTTAACTGAAAAATTAACTTATGAAAAGTAAGACCGAATTAAACTTGGGCTATTAATTTTGAAACTTGGGGTACTGAAACTGAAATTTCGCATTACTTTGGGTACCAAAAATGATATTTACTCGGTTATTAATATATGTGGGTTGGGAGCGGGCGGAAGGGCAAAACAGATGATTATGATAAAATACAATTTATATTTAGACATTGTGACAACAAGTAATAAACAAGACCAGAAACAACAGGAAAGAGTAGGAAAAAATTCATTTTTGGTTCGTGACGAAATCAAACCACGTTTGATTCATCAAAAGATGTCAAAAAAATGTTCAATCAGGCTCTTGATGATTTAAATAAATGATAGAAAATCATAGAAAATGCCTGTATCACCTCTATCGGGCTTTTTTGAGATCATTTATGATGAACTGGCTCAACTTAACGAACACGGTTTGATACTTATAATATTACTTTTTTTTTATTTTTTAATGTTAATTAGAGTATCTATCCTAATTATGTTAAGAAGGTTCCTACATAAATAAAAGAGGAAACTAATCCTATGTGGTTTTTTAATTAAAAAATGAAACCAAATCATCATTAATATTAATTAATGTATCTATCATAATTATGTTAATAAAATCAGTACATAACTAAAAAAAGAAAAATAATTTTACGTGGCATTTTTTCTCTTTTCTACTCATATTTTTCCTCTCTCTCAGGATTGACAATCTAATTAAGGTATTTACTTTTCTAATTATATTAAGAAAATTACTAAGTAAAGTAATTATTTATCCTACGTGGCATTCTACTCCTATTATTTTCTCTCTCCAAA
>BMAC01000367.1:855012-866830 GCA_014905375.1 Phtheirospermum japonicum
CATCCATCGTCGCCAACCACCCGAACGCTCATGGCCCAAACCCGACGTTTTTCCCCTTTCTTTTTTTCAAATTAAGAAATCGGCTCAGCACTTCTCCCTCGACAGCCCCTAACTGACAAATCTCCGTCGAAAGTCACACAACCCGACCGCCACCAATCCCAGTCACCAAACAACCATCAACCACCGGAACCCAACATCATCACCATCTCCATCGCCCATCAACACACCATCAACACCATGGACCAAAAAGCACTGCTCGAGTGAGAGGGAGCACTTCATCGTCACCTTCATCAACACACAAGCCACTCACAACCAGATCACAAAAATCGAAGGAGCAGAGAAGGAAACGAATTATCCGGCCCCAGAACAGTTCATGATGGGGCGGATCCATGTTTATCCGGCCCGAATTATCGACGCCTTCGCCGCCGGTTTGCTGGTGCGGCTGTGCCATTTTGCCGTCGCCGACTTCTGAGTCTGGGAGGAAAATCCAGTCGAATGGCGAGTTTAACCTCGGCGATGGAGGATCCTGTCCAAATCGCCGGCTGCATCTTTGGGTTGGGCCCCCGCAACGCCCGGCTTGTTGCCCATGTCGGGGGGCAGCAAGCCCTGCCCCGTTCCGGCCTCCTCGGCTCCTCGACGGCTCAGCATCTCCGGCGCGGCTGAGAGAAGTTGGTAGGGAAGGCCACTCGGCCGCAACCTTTGTCGCCGATTCATCCAGATCGGCCAGGGGAGAGGGGAGCGGTGGGAATCGGGGAGCGACGGGAATCGCGGGAATCGGGGATGGGATGCTTAGGGTTGATAGGTTTGATCGGGGGGATGCTTTGCGCAGGCGGCGGGGAGGTTGGCCGAGTTCTGGGTTGGATTTGGGGAAAGGATTTGGGGGCGCAGGCGGCGGGGAGGTTGGCCGAATTCTGGGTTGGATTTGGGGAAAGGGTTCAAGCTTTTGAGACGGCGGATGAGATGTTGAGGTTTGGTGGAGTTGATTTGGAATTTAATATAATTAATAGCATTTGTAAAATTACGTAAAACTCCTTTTCCTTCCATATATATGATTTAATGAATTTAAAAAATAGAAAAATTTGATCCACACAAATTATTAGATCAAAGTCTGAATTGGTCCACAGGTTCGCATATATTGACGTTGGTTCTATTTGAACTTAATCCTATATTATATATATATATATATATATATATATTATATATATATATATATATTATATGACAACTGATTTTGTTTATAATCAGTGAAGAGGAATCTATGTATTTTCCGAATCATTTACAAATATATATATATTATATATATATATACTATATATATATATTATATTATATGACAACTGATTTTGTTTATAATCAGTGAAGAGGAATCTATGTATTTTCCGAATCATTTACAAATTCATTTTTCAATTTTTTGTTGACGTAGTCATCTACAATATCTGGTTGACAATGTTTTATATCATCCTTCAAAACACGTATGTTTAAAGATAAAATTATCTAAATTTATTACACTACAATAAAGTACACCCGAGAGGACTTACAAGATAAGTGTCCTATAATTTGTGTAATAGATTGCCTACAAAGTATCCCATTAAAACCTAAAAAGGTACTTTGATTATAAAACACTTCAGTGAAGTGTCCTACTATGATAGGTATCTCATTTAATTACTCGTAATTATAATGTTGCTTAAACTAGGAAAATAATTTATTTATTTTTCAAAAGGTAAATCATAAATTTTGTTGTGCGGGAATAAATATGCAATTTTCATCAAATTCAGTGCATTCCTAAATATGGTATACAAACTTTACTTTGAATTGTTATAAATTCACAATTAATTCATTTTTTTCTTGATTATAATTAACACTGCTGCATAACAACTATTTAAAGGCGTTTTTTGTTTGTTTCAACGGCAATTTTAGAACCGCCGTTGAATAGACCGTCATAATTATTTACGGCGGTTGTTTTTGATCCGCCGTAGAAAGTGATGCTTTTTACGGTGATTGTTCTTGCCCGCCGTAGAAAGTGATGCTTTTACGGCTGTTTAAGAACCGCCGTAAAAAAAGCGGCGATGGATTCTACGGCGATTCTTGTAAAATACCTTCTATAAAGTCTGTTTATCAGAACGGATATGTTACGACGGTTCCTGGAAATACCTTCTATAAAGTCTATTTTCCAGAACAGATATTGAAAAATACCTTCTAGAAAGTAGTAAAAAAAATGAAAGCAAGTGCACCAAAATAATGAAAGCAAGAACTTTACATCAAGCATAAGGCGCCAATAATATATTTTTCAAACAGCATTCTAGGTTTTCAATATTTACAAATCAAGCAAAAGGGAGCAACTCAGAATTGTTCAAAATCAGCAGAAACATTCAAAAAGTAATGAGAACATAACATGAAGATCAAGTTTTAAATTCCCTTTAATCCACTTTTGTAAGCAATAAGAGAATGTCCCAGTCCAACGCCCATGTGCCCAAGTACAGTCGAATCAGTCAGATCTCGCTGCAGACAAGGGGTGGGAAATGATTATAAATATTTAAAAATAAAATAACATTGGAACAAAAATGATATGGAAGGGACGTGTAATTATGACTCACTAGTTTTCAAGATAAGACTCGGCTTCTTGAGAGAAACTTGGGACCTCGGGGACTCCGGAAATTTGGGAAAGTTTCAACAACCATCTAACCTGACAAAGAGAATAAACAGAGTGATGCGAAAGGTGAAAGAAGATTAATGTGGATGAAAATATCCAAATAATCTGACGCAGGTATAGTATATACATAACACAACAATAATCAGTAATATAGTTAAGTTAATTGGTGAACCAATGATCCAGTAGAGCTTGATGATGTTGATATTCATATGTCAGTGGGCACATCGTGAACAAACCTCCACTAATGTGTGTATGTGTGTCTACTTTAATAGATGCAGATCAACTACTACTAAAATCACTTATCCACTGATGACAGTGAAGCAAATGCAATTTTATTCTCAAGCAGTAAAAAAAAACTATCTAAACACAATTATCCATATAAGTTCAGTTTCACTTGAAACTGAGTAGAAAGCTACTGAGAATGCAAGAGATAACCACTCTCAACACAGAAGAATCAAACATGCTCTTAATATGTGGGATGTGAACCGTTTCAATGTGATTAATATTTTCCCATCAACCCACAATACCTCTTATTTATGATAATCATTCAACAATTCACCATATTCATCATTGTAAATTCTCTGTTTAGTTAAGAAACTAAAAAAATATAAAGAAATTAAATAAACCGGATAGTGATATTCTTCATTAGATGACGCAAATAGGTACAAGTTTTCTTTTTTCTCCATGTATTTCTCTAAATTAAGACATGAAATAGCAATAACGAACGCATAATCTGAATTAAGACCATCAGGGTTCAGCAGTTTATGCAGTTTTCAATTGTCACATCTCCTAATTGGAACAATGGATGTATCATTACGTCGAATTTCAAGTGTATATCATATATAACCTCTCTTTCTTTCAATTACATTTTTTTGTGACATAGTGTAATAGATAATAGTAACAAGAAAATAATCAAATTCACTTACAAACAAAAGATACTAAGCTGAAATACCTCAACCAAAACTCTTTATTTGATAAGGCCAAACTCACTCAAAAAAGGTGACAAGTCCTTCACTTTATCCCAATAATGACCATCCAGTGGGAACAAAAGCGGCAAATCTAAATACTCAAATCCCAGCTCAGAATCAGCAGCCGACACCATTTTTACCTAGGAAACAAGATTTAATTTAAATCAGTTAGCACATAAACTTTATATAGGGTCAAAGAGGGAACTCAATGTTAAAATTGGCATTGGGGATTAGTATGTGCTTAGGCATATTTGCATAAAAACTGCTCAAATATAAGAACGTAAAGAGAAGAGAGGCAAAACAAAATATAAAGTCCTCCAGGCTGGTCACTACAATGCCAAAATACTACTGCAGAAAAAATACCCTTCAATTCAGCCCGACTCCGAAAGAATATATGTATACGCACCTAATCTAACAAATTACCCTGACATAATAACCCAAAGTTAACAATATATGTATACGAAAAAATACTACCTACTCTACAAAATGGAAACAAAACAGAATACAAGGAAAACACAACACCCTGTAAGAGATTGGATCAGTTTATCAGCACAACTTATAAATTAATGTTTTAGCCAATACTTCCTTAACTGGGACATGTGCAACAATATTTCATCTCGACCTTGATTTGTGGCGCTACTCGTCATAATCCAAGGTGGTGCCGTCTGGAAGAAATCACGTATCAATTCCAGAGAATCTTGCATGTTTTCTTCGGGTCTTTTCCCACCGTTCTTTTTCTTTTTCCGCTTGTCGCATTTGTTAAATAACAAAGTCATTGGAATCTGAGAACAAGTGAAACAATAACGCTAGACATTCTAATATTTGAGCCAATTATTAAGCACTTCATCTCCAAAAAATCATATTGCTGACAATTTTTAATAGGAATAATTGCAAAAACTACCCTTTAGGTTTAACCTAATTAAAAAAAAAAAAACTAGTGTTTTATTTTAAAATTATTACAAGCATCAAAAGAAAGCAAATGTAAAGTTTACCTCTGGCTAGAAGCTTTGCAGAAATTAGTAACAAAACAGGTTAATTACAAAAGGCAACCTTGAGGTTTGACCTAATTACAAAAACTAACACTACGATTCTATTTTGTCTTACACTTACCCCCTTCATAATCATAAGCAAAAAATATTTCAAAAAACCTCTTAACATTAATAAAATTATTACATATAGCCCCTTAATTTTAAACTGAACCAAAACATCTCAGGGTCATTTTGTAACTAAGTCAAGCCTTGAGGGTACTTTTTCTAATTATCCCAAAAAAAAATTAGTGGTCACGGCCCAATCATTCATTTGGAAATTAAAGAGGGGGGACATAATTCAAACCTGATTTTGCCCCAACCAGCTGGCATACTCAAGATCAATCTTTTTTGCAGGAATGTTGGCATCGATCAGAAGGAGAACCGAGACAAAGGTCGGGCGATTGATGAAGTAATCCTTTGTGAATTTGGTTCAACCAGTCCGGACCTAATGCGGTGCGGCTGCATATCTATTGACCACAGCAAATAAGAAATGAGTTTTCGTACCAATTAACAACTCAGCAAACTCTTGAAATATCAGAAGCTAATTTGAGAAAAGCTGAATTAAAAAAAAATCATCTACATAAATATGATAAGATAACAAGGTGCACGTTTCTAGAGTTAGTTTGGTACCCGTAGCCAGGCAAATCCACAAGATACCATCTTTCATTGATACAAAAATGGTTGATGCATTGCGTTTTGCTTGCAAAGGTGGCAAAGAAAAAACATTAATTTCAATCAGACTGTGATTCTAAAAGTTTCAATCAGACTGAAATTGGCATTATCACGATCAACGGTTTAACAACAATGTATTACGTTCTAATTCATGAGCAAGACAGTGTAATATACTTAGATTTTCATAACTCCATTCAAATTAATCCTAAAATTAGTTTTAATAAATAATAATAATAATAATAATAATAATAATAATAATAATAATAATAATAATAATATTAAATCCAAGAAAGAATAAGCTAGTCATACATTTAATAATGATGTGGCATAAATGATCAGGTCTGGATTAGGGTAGACATGACTTGGCACCATGGGGAAAATCCGAGAAGCCCAACTAGCTTGGTCCTGGGGAAGACCTGACCCGTTCTGACAGATCTAGAGAAGAACTAGAAGAACCAGCAAGCTTGACCCTTGAAAGATCTGGCCTACTCTCGGAAAGAGTTGAGATAATATTTCAAGACGGAAACATTGATAGCTCTGGATAAGTCTGGGCTGGTATAAACTTCTTGCGAGGCAATTGAGGGGAGGTCAGTTTAAAACAGTTCTGTCACCCTGACTTCCCCTAAAGGAACAGGTGGGACCACTTGTCAATATTGGTTACGTAAATGGCCCTTGATTCGCGGCATGTGCTCCCAGGACCTCGGCTGGGGTCCCCACTGGGAAAAAGTATAAATATCTCAGCCCCAAGGCTAAGAGAGGTATGTCATTTTTGTGCATTCCCTTCTTCTTTCCTGGAAAACACCTCATACGCTTTCTGACTTAAGCATCAGAGAGGTTTCCACCGGAAAACCACCGGTGGTCCTTTCTAACGTGTGTTTGTGTACAGGTTGAGAAGGTGTAAAAGTTTCAGGTGGTGTCGTATTTTGGGGTGAAACAATTGGCGCCGTCTGTGGGAATTATTGATCGAGCTAAGACGTGAGATTCTGGAATGGCTTCATATGGGTTAAGGCAAAATTTGGTGGGAGATCTGGGCGGAACCCCTAGCTCCGCCACGCCATGGGGCATGCCACGGTTGGCAGAGCCATCGACAATCAGGACAGAGGGGGCAAAGCCGTCAGTAGTAACTGGACCCGGCACCGCGCCACCCCCTTCTGGCGGATCTACGCCAAACGTTAGTGGATCGTTGAATGGCGCCTTTCTCAGACAGCTGTCTAAGCTCATCGGCAAGGCTGTGGAGAAAAAATTTGCGGAGATTTCAACACCGCCGTCTTGCGCGCGACCAGACCGGACTATCCCGTTGGAAGAAACGGAGCCGTTGCACCACCAACGCGCGGATCGGACTCCCCTCCAAGATAGAGAAGAGCACTTCTCCACCTCCGACAGCGAGACGTCAAGCCAAGCTAATCCAGGTCTGGCCGAGTAGATGCAGAGCTTGCAGAAGGAGGTGAGAGAGTTCAAGAGGAAGATGGCGAGCACCAACACGGTGCCAACATGGAGAGTCACGCCGTTTATTGAGGAGGTCATGCGCGATGACGTGCCGACTTCCTATAGATCCCTAGGATTTGAGTATAGTGGGACTACTGATCCGTGGGATCATCTGAGCCGTTTTGTAATTACAGCAGCGGTGCATAAGTTTTTGGATGCGGTCATGTGCCGGGTTTTCCCGATGACTTTCACTAAGTCGGCTCAGCTATGGTTTAGCCAGCTGCCACCGCGCTCTATCAACAATTTTGATGAGTTCAGCTCGGCCTTCCTGCATCAGTTTACCGGTTGCAGGAAGTATCAGAAGATGCCACTTGAGCTGTTTAGATTGAAACAGAAGGAGAACGAGAGTTTGCGTGATTATATTAGTCGATTTACTAATGCAAAACTCGAGGTGCCTTCTGCGTCAGAGGAGCTCTTGGTGAACGCACTTGCGCAAGGCCTCAGGAGAGGAGAGTTTTTCCAATCGCTGGTGGTGAAGCCAGCTCTGAAGTTCAGAGAGCTCTTGGAGAGAGCAGAAAAGTATATCCATTTGGAAGAAGCCTTGAAGATCAAGGACGAGGGAGAGAAGAAGAAGAGAGAGATATGACAGAGAAGAAAGGGTACCGACGAAGAGGTCCAGGACAGACCTGGCGGGGGGACGGCCTCGTTTCGACAAGTACACTCCCCGTGCGACATCTTAGGGAGAGATTCAACAAGCGGTGGAGAGGCACCCCGACTTTAAGTGGCCAAAGACTTACTCTCAAAAGCCGCGGAAAGAAAGGTCCGACCGATTCTGTCGATACCACAATGAATATGGTCATGACACAGACCAGTGCAATCATCTGAAGGATGAACTGGAAAGAATGGTGCAGGCAGGGCACCTTAAAGAGTATGTGCAAATGAGAAAAGAGGAGAACAGATCTGGTCATGCCAGTCAGGACCGACACTAGCAGAATAAACGTGATCAGGACAGGGGGCACACTGAAGGGAAACGGAATGACTAGGCCCAGGTCGTACGGGGTGAGATCCAGATGATTATTGGTGGCGAGTGGGATGAGCACTCCAATCGGACACAGCATAGCTATGTTCGGGCCGCAAGGGATCTAATCCGGAAATCACGAGAGGTCGGGCAGATGGCTTCCACTCCAAATATTTGCTTTGGCTCAGAGGATGGCGATGGCATCCTTGCCCCTCATATGGACGCCCTGGTTATAACAGGTACTATTGCCAATTACAATGTAAGGCGGGTGTTTGTGGATACAGGAAGCTTTGTCGATATCTTGTTCTATGATTATTTTCAGCAACTAAAGTTAGACGTGGAATTGGAAGAGGTGACAACCTCCTTAGTAGGGTTTGCGTGGGGAGCCCTGAAACCTTTGGGATCAGTTAGGATCTTGGTAACGTTAGGCTAAGAACCATATAGAGTAACCAGAACAGTGCGATTTATGGTAGTTGACGCGCCATCTTCATACAACGTCATGCTAGGACGACCATCTCTGAGCCAGTTTCAGGCCGTGATTTTGGTATATCATATGAAGATGAAATTTCTGGCAGAGGATGGAACAGGTGAAGTCCGAGGTGATCAGTATGCGTCCAGGCAGACGTATGTTGAGTGCGTCAGACGCAACGAGGAAGAAGAGCGGAAGAGAAAGAGAGTTCGGATGGAGCAGCCTAGATCAGGTCCGGCTCAGAGAGAGGAAGGTTTGATGATGGTAGAGGTAGTCCGGGGGGACGAAAGTGGGTCTTCCGCGTTGGAACAACCCTCAGTCCTGAGGTCTTGACAGGATTGGTGGCACTATTACGCGAAAGTGAAGACATATTGGCCTGGTCTCCCAAAGACCTGTTTGGGATTGGTCCAGAGGTGGCTGAGCACCACCTGAACATCAACTCTGCGGTGAAACCGGTCAAACAGAAGAGGCGAAATTTCGGGCCGGAGAAGGAGGCCATTATAGAAGCTGAGGTGGAGAAGCTGTTAAAGGCTAAGCACATCCAGAAAATACAATTTCCTGAGTGGCTCTCCAACGCTGTGCTGGTCCCTAAGACCCAAGATGACTGGCGCATGTGTATTGACTTTCGAGATCTTAACCGTGCTTGCCCAAAAGACCACTTTCCGCTGTCGAGGATAGACCAGCTGGTCGATTCAACTTCGGGTTGCGAACTCTTGAGTATGATGGACGCCTCACAAGGCTATCACCAGATCAGGATCGCGAAGGAGGACTGGAAGCGGGTCAGCTTCATAACCCCGAAGGGAACATACTTTTATGTGGTTATGCCATTTGGGCTCAAAAACGCGGGGGCCACGTATCAGAGGCTGGTGGATAAAATGGTCAAGGAACAGCTGGGAAGGAACATGGAGGTATATGTGGATGACATGTTAGTCAAAATCATTAGGGCGACCTCACATGTGGATGATCTGAAAGAAACCTTTGATACCCTAAGGAGATACAAAATGAAGCTCAACCCAAAGAAGTGCACATTTGGGGTCAGAGCGGGCAAATTCCTAGGGTACATGGTAACAGAGAAGGGTATTGAAGATAATCCTGAAAAGGTCAGAGCTATTATGGATATGCAAGCGCCAAGAAACGTCAGAGAAATACAGTGCTTGGTAGGTCGAATCAATGCCTTGAGTCGATTTATTTCACGCTCCGCTGAGAAGAGCTTGCCATTTTTTCAAGCCCTGCGTAAGAAGGCCAAATTTTAGTGGAGCAATGAATGCGTGGATGCGTTTCGAATGCTGAAAGAACATCTAGGTAACATCACCTTGCTCACAAAGCCTATCCAAGGAGAGCCTCTAATCCTATACTTATCCGTTGGGCAGCAGGCAGTCAGCTCTGTCCTGCTTAGAGAAGAAGGTAAGGTGCAGAGGCCGGTCTACTATTGGAGCAAGGTCTTGCACGAGGCCGAAGTGCGATATGTAGAAGTGGAACGAGCGATGTTAGCTCTGGTCGGCACAGCTTGCAAGCTACGCCCATACTTCCTCTCACACAGCATAATAGTGCGGACTAATCTGCCGTTGAAGGCCATAATCGACAAACCAGAAGCGTCAGTAAGGCTAGTCAAATTGATAATCGAGCTCAGTGAGTTTGATATTATGTTTCAAACAAGAACAGCTATCAAGGCCCAGGCATTGGCCGATTTCATGCAGGAAATGGCCAGCTCTCCTGATGATAGGCAAGATTGGACAACTTTCATGGATGGTTCAGTCGGAAATCAGGGCTGCGGGGCAGGAATAGTTTTAATCGACCCGACAGGTGTGGCAACCGAGTATGCGGTACATTTGAACTACGCTTTGTCAAATAATGCGGCCGAGTACGAAGCATTGTTGAGAGGAGTCCAGATGGCAAATGACTTGGGAGCAGAGCAGGTGTGTGCCAAGGTGGATTCACAGTTGGTGTGTAAGTAGATAAGCGGTGATTTTGAGATCAGAGAGGAGCATATGTAAAAACATATAGCTCGGTTCAAGGAGATCTCTAAGGATATGAAAGCTCTGGTGGTTCTCCAAATTCCCAGAGAAGAAAACAGAAGGGCAGGCTATCTAGCGGAAGTAGTGATCTCGGCCATAGATTGCCAAGAAAGGACAATTACTTTGTTAATGGCGGATAATGAATTTGGCTCGAACCAGGTATGTTCACTATATGAGAAGGAGGACTGGCATTTCTCTATTAAGGAATACCTGGAGAAAGGAGAGCTGCCAGAGGATAAGAGAGAAGGAGTGAAAGTAAGAGTCAGATCTGCCCGATTTTGTCTGATCAAGGGAGCATTGTTTAGGCGGGGGTTTGGACGGCCTCTATTGCGATGTTTGAGCTTAGAGGAAGGCACCCACGTCCTCCAAGAAATCTACGAGGGGTACTGTGGCAACCACATGGGTGCAAGGTCCCTGTCTAGAAAAATCTTAAGAGCTGGCTATTTCTGGCCATCGCTGAGAAAAGAGGCTGAGGATTTTGTTAGAAAGTGTGAAAAATGTCAGAAGATGTTCCCCTTGACTCATCAGCCAGCAGAGGAGCTCATGAAAATGAGCTCTCCCTGCCCCTTCGCAAAATGGGGGATTAACCTGGTCGATCCATTCCCAATGGCTCTAGCTTAGAAGAAGTTTCTAATCGTGGCCATCGACTACTTAAGCAAATGGGTTGAGGCGGAAGCCCTGGCAAAAACCACGGAAGAGGCAGTAATGGGCATCATTTGGGAAAATATCATTTTCCGATTTGGCATTCCAAGGATAATGATATCAGATAATGGTACCCAATTCGTAGAGACCAAGATTAAAGCTTGGTGCGCCAAAATGAAAATCCAGCAACATTTCACATCTGTTTACCAACCACAAGCAAATGGACAGGTAGAGGTGACTAATCGCATCCTTGTTCAAGGGCTCAAATCACCCTTAGAGAGATCTGGAGGCAAGTGGGTGGAAGAGCTAAGCGCAATACTCTGGGCTTACCGCACCAATCCTAAAGAAAGCACGGGTGAAACCCCTTTCAGCTTGGTTTATGGCATGAATGTCGTCATTCCTGCGGAGATCAGCCTTAGGACTCACCGAGTACAAAACTTTGATGAAATCCAGAACAAGGCGTTGGTGCAGGATGCCTTAATCGAGGAAAAAATAGATCAGGCAGTGGTAAGGATGGAACATGTGCGGGGGCGAATCCGGGTAGCTTACAATAAAACAGTCCAGAAAAGGCATTTCCAGGTGGGAGATTTGGTTCTCAGAAGAGCTGACCTGGGGAAAGCCAAGGGGAAACTGGATGCGGCGTGGCAAGGACTACTCCGGGTCACCCAAGTCTTAGCAGGCGGAGCTTATAAGCTGGAAGAGCTGGATGGGGTTGAAATTCCTCGTGCGTGGAACATCGCAAACTTACGGAAATTTTATGTGTAAATGTAATTTTACAATGTTTTATTAATGATAATGCAGGTTTATTCTTGTCTGCCAAGCTAAAACAATTCCTCGTAAAAGCCAGGATTGGCTAAGGGCGGATGCCCCAATTTACCTGACCTGATTGTTAGTCAAAGCCAGGATTGGTTAAGGGCGGATGCCCCAATTT
>BMAC01000367.1:876555-895352 GCA_014905375.1 Phtheirospermum japonicum
AAGCGTGCGTTCAAGAGTATAAAGCCTAATTCAAAGGCTAAGTTGAGTGAAAAGAAGCAAATTCAAAATGCTTCTAAGTGTTGTGAAAATAAAAGTCGGGAAAGTGTGTGAATAGATGAAAGGGGTTTCGAATGAAAGTTTGGCAAATTGGGAAAGGTGAAGCGATTATAAGCTTCGGGTTTTAGATTTTAGGATTTTGTGTGTTACTGATCATGTTTGATCGTGTGTTAGCCACTATATCCAAATGTTCCATACCTTACCAAAGATCCAACATTACAACCCATAATAAAGACCTCTTTCGATTCTTACTTGGTCATGTACTTGAGCAATTTCGAGCGTTTGATTTGTGGAATCTTGACAAGGTGCATGTATTGACCGACTTGAGCATAAACACGTCCTATATACACTTGAGTGAATTGAGCGAACACCCTCCAAAACTCCCTTTGAGAGGAAGTCATCGATTTGGCTTGCTTTTGATAAAGGGTAATACGAGCAATGCATGAAAATAGCGAGTCTATGTTGGTACTATCACCATAATAATAAGGACAAGCACAAGGATTTTTTTTCTCTTTATATGAAGTGTTCATTGCATCTACACTCTCGATTATTTTCGTTGTTCGAGGACGAACAAACCGATAAGTGTGGGGTAGTTGTTTTGCATGTAATTGTGGCATTTTATCTTGTGTTTCTAGTTAGAGTTTAGCGTTATTTGTAGTAGTTTGAGTCTTATTTTGTTAAGGTTCTAGATTATTCTATCATTTTTTTAAGTTCGAGATTGATTGGTGTGTTGCAATGATAAATCATGAGGTTTTTGAGTCCAAATTCTTATGTTGTAGGTGGCCAAGGGAGTTAGACTTGCTCTGAGTCGCATTGGGAGGTGTCCAAGATCGAGTCGAGACCTTGAAGTCCAAAATCCGTGCCGAAACGAAGAAACCATGCCGGAAGAAGCTGAGATCGACTGAAAAGCTACCGATCGACAGTCGATCGACTGCCCTTCCCGGATCGACTGAACTGCTCAAGGATCGATTGAATTCCAGAGATTTCCCAAAAATCGACACTTCTCCAAGAAGCAGTCGATCGACTGCTTACTGTCGATCGACCGCAGTCGATCGACTGGAAGACCGGGAATCAGCGCGAATTTATGATTTTGCCCCTACTAATAGCTATTTAAACCCCATTTTTAACCCCCAAAAAAACATACACACTCTTTCCCCAACTCTTGCATGAGGCTTGGGAATGAATTTTCTCTCATTTTTTTCTCTAGATCTACTTTCTCTCTCTTAGGTTTTGGATTTAATTTTCAAGCAAATTCCTTGGGTTTGTAAGCTCAAGAAGAATCCAAATACTCCTTTGGATTAACACTTTCACTTGTAACTCAAGTTTGGGATTCTCCATTTAATTTTAGTAAGCTTTCCTTTTAATTTCAAGCTTTACTCTTCATTTCCATGCCTGTTCTTCAATTTATGCCTTTTCTCTTAGCTACTTGATTCCATGATGAAACTTGTGAATTGACTATGGATTCTAGTTGAGTTACACACCTAGDCTATAGATCGGGTCCTTGATTGTCATGATTTTGGTTTTTTCCATTGCTTTATTTTGAATTAAATTTTCATGCATAGTTTTAAATTGAATCTTAGATCTACTCTTCGTTTCTTGTTATTTTTCCGAAAGATTTGAAATTTTACGTCAACTTTTATTGCTCTTTACTTTGGTGTTTTCAATTTTTGTCAATTTTCATTATTTGAAGTTTTCATGCATGGTTGTACTTTATGCATGCATGGTAGTACTTGATGAAACAATGCTTGTTTTTGCTTGTTTTTGTTAATTGCTTGCATTTTCAATTAAGGCATACGACCGAGGCATCCGACCAACTTGCTATTTCAATTTCTAGGATAGTTTAGCTATTTTAATTATTTTATTTTCATTTTTCCTTTATCTTTCAAGCTTGAAACACATTGAAACTCATAATCGAATCGATTTCCGATAATACCGAGCCAAATGAACTTTCAAATATTTTGAACCACGAAAAACTATACTTCAAGCAACGTGGCAGAAGCTCGTGGGCTCAGAAGGGGTTTCAAGGGGGACAGAGCGGTCAAAAGGAGCGGAAGGATTTTTGTTTAACCATTTAGCCTGAGCGTCCAGACCCAGATGGTAGTACACCTTGGCCTCGGGGACCAGGATGTCTTAAAGCTCAATCGATCCTAAGAAGGCTCGACGAGTGGTCTCTCGGGTTAGCTGGATCAGGCGCAGTCATTCCTCTGAGTTGAGAAATTCAAGCCTGCCTTCTACTCGCCCCTCGGTGTGACCTCGGCTCTCTCCGTCTTCCTCTCCCTCGGCTCGAGCTCGCCGGACCTTCTCTTTGAACTCGTGCTCCCTAATAAGTGCCAAAGCACGTTGTTTGCCCTCCGACTCCTGCGATTTGCGAAGTGCTGACTTGGCCGCCTCCAACTCCACCTTGAGAAGCTCTAGCTCCACCTCATCACCGTGTACCTTGACTTTGGCATCTTGGACTCTGGAGTTTAACTCTTGTTTCTGTTCTTTCAGGGCCTCGTTCTCCTTTTTCAGATCGGCCTACAATAGAGAGCCCCGAGCCCGAGCCAACAAGGATGCCCTTCCAACCACGGCCTGGAAAAGGAAAAGGGTAAATTGGAGACTTGAAGAGACTAAGGATACAACAAATAAAGAAATTCTTACTTGAGCCTCCGCTCGACAATAGTATTCGATCAGCTTAGGATCGGACCTCTTATCCATGACTCGACGGTCAGCAGTAGGAGCTAGCCCCATCATGAACTGTCTCACTACCTCCCCAGGACAGTTCAGAACTGACCTGTTGAAGAAAGATTGGTTGGGATTAGGGGGGACTTGCGGGAAGGCCTCAGGGAGGGCCCGAGTTCCAGACCGCTTCCGTTTCCGTGCCTGTAACTGAGGCTCATCTTTGAAATCCACCAGTGGAAGGTCTGTAGAAACCTGAGCTGCGGGCTCAGGTGCAGCACTCCTTACCGGCTCTGGAGTCTCCCTCTCCATTTTTGTGGGGGCTACATCGGCTTGGGAGGCCACGGTCTTTGGCACGGGATGGCTACTGGGATGTGCCGAAGGAGCAATCGCCTCTGAGGGAGGAGAAGCGAAAGCTCTGGTGGTTTCACTCAGGGGACTCCTTTGGCCTCCCCCAGCGGCCTTCTTCTTCTTTGCAGCCATGCGTGCTTGCATTATTTTTACTGAAATGAAAAAAAAAAAAAAAGTAATAATGGTAATAATAACGAGAGAAGAAAATTTGGGCAGTTCTATAATATACCGATCTGAGAAGGCAGAGGTCCATTCTCTTTTTGGGTGTTAAAAAAGTTTAAAAGGTTGGATTTGAGGACTGTGGTCAGGTTAAAAGTGTTCTGGTTTAGATCGGCGATTTTCTTGGCTAGGTGAGGTGTCCTGTCACCACGAGGCAAATGTGCTTGTGAGGGCAGGACGCTAATGGAAGTGGTAGAGAAGCCCCATTCTCCCGAGCACTGGACGAAGAAGAACTTCTTCTTCCAGGCCTTATGGGAAGTGGGAAGACAAGTGAGGAAGTGGACGTCAGGTCTGGCCGAGAGATAAAAGAAGCCAGAAGAGCTCTTGGCCAGGAACAGGGAGTAGAAGAGCTGAGCTGTGGGAGTGATCCCAAAATATTGAGCCGCTAGGTGAAAGCCGGCCATAACCCGGAAAGCGTTGGGAAAAAACTAATGCACCGGAATCTGGTACATCGTGGAAATGGCCAAAATGAAAGGATTAACGGGTAGTCTTAGACCGGCGTGGAATTGATCCACGAAGAAAGTCAGGTGATGAGGAGGAGGCGATGAGGCCCTCTCATCAGGCGCCGGACTGGTAAAAATAAATTCATTGGAGATGGGGAAGGTGGCGCGTATATCTCTAAGAGTCTGATTGCTCACTATGGAGGTTATATTGTCGTGAGGAAGACAGGGAAGGACTAGCGGAGGTTCCTCCGGAAAATTCGCCGGAGGCGATTTTGGAAATGATATATTTACAGTGGAGGTGGAATTTGCCGGGGCCTCCGACGAGTCCTCCGCCGTGGAACCAGAAAGGGAAGGAGAGGCTGACATAATTTAAAAGGCTATATAAGGAAACAAAGAAAGTACCTGGTTTATAAAGGTGGTCGGAGAAACTGAGCGGGGAAACGTTGAGTCGGAAAATTCGCCGGAGATGCTAGAGAGAAAAGAGGGAAACTCGAGAAATTTTTGTAAAGGTAAACTTTGAAAAGTGGGAAAGAGGAGAGGCCAGTGGGAACAAAAGGCAAGTGGATAAATTCAAAAAAAATAAAATCGAGAAAAGTGAGATTTGATGAGATCCCCTCATTTAATGAGGACAGATAAACAGTACCCTAGGTGATGAGATGGAGCACCAACCGTCCTAGGGTATGTCATGCGCCTTGACTTGTCAGTACTTGGAGAGACGTGGGGAAACGGTAATCTTTGGGGAATATGGGCTGGCACCAGTAATGCCAAATGATTAGGCCTGGCAACCAGGTGGATTCTTTAGGATTCGTACTGGTACGAGAAACAATAAAAGATGAGTGGGACCACATCTAATTCCTGAAAGGCCCTGGAATTCTGCAGCTCTACCCCAACTGTTTCGGGGGAGGAGTTGATGTGGCATAAATGATCAGGTCTGGATTGGGGTAGACCTGACTTGGCACCATGGGGAAAACCCGAGAAGCCCAACTAGCTTGGCCCTGGGGAAGACCTGACCCGTTTTGGAAGATCTAGAGAAGAACTAGAAGAACCAACAAGCTTGACCCTTGAAAGATCTAGCCTACTCTCGGAAAGAGTTGAGATAATATTTCAAGACGAAAACATTGATAACTCTTGATAAGTCTGGGCTGGTATAAAATTCTTGTGAGGCAATTGAGGGGAGGTCAGTTTAAGACAACTCTGTCACCCTGACTTCCCCTAAAGGAACAGGTTGGACCACTTGTCAGTATTGGTTACGTAAACGGCCCTTGATTCGCGGCATGTGCTCCCAGGACCCCGGCTGGGGTCCCCACTGGGGAAAAGTATAAATATCTCAGCCCCAAGGCTGAGAGAAGTATGTTATTTTTGTGCATTCCCTTCTTTTTTCCTGGAAAACACCTCATACGCTTTCTGACTTAAGTATCGGAGAGGTTTCCACCGAAAAACCACCGGTGGTCCTTTCTAACGTGTGTTTGTGTGCAGGTTGAGAAGGTGTACAAGTTTCAGGTGGTGTCATATTTTGGGGTGAAACAAATAATTTCCTGGAATTCATCAAAGATTCATAACCAAAAGGATTCATTTAGAACTAAATATTGAACAAATGACTATTTTCATCATATTACTCAAAAGTCAAAACCCAACACACACACAGGCACGCAAACTGTTTGATACTTGGTTACTTAGAAGTAAGCGTGAGTTTCTTGCGCCTCATGAGTGAGTTAAGCAGCGACGAATTCCCGACATTAGACTGGACGACGAGCGCAAACTCCGGCGCCCCATCGGAGGGGCAATCCCTGGTCTTCACGCTGCTCATCACAAACTCTGCTTTCATAAACTCCACGCCATCTCCGGCGTACTTGCCGAGCACAGTGTTGGAGCCCTTCAGGATCCTCTTGCTCAGAGGCGACGATACGTCAGTTTCCGGCAGCATGAAGAGGGTTTTGAGAGATAATTGTAAGCCTACTTGTTCGTGCGGCGGAGATGGGGTGGCGACGGTGGGGGTGAGTATGGAAAAATTTGAGAGGGGCGGCACTAAGGGTGTGGTATCGGGTTCGGATTTGGGTTTGGATAAGAGAGATGAGGTGATTAATAAGATCTTTGTGGGTGTGAGTGTGGATATGAGAGTAGGAATAGATTCTTGGGATTTTTTAAGTTAGAAACATATAATTCAGGTTTTATTTTAGAATTGAAAAATAAATAAAGAAAAAGAAAGAGAGGGGATGGATATGAACTGCCGATAAGACACGGATCAACGGTTGAAACAAAGCAAGACGAGGATTGGTGACATGGCAGACTTTGGATTCTACGAAGGTTCTAATGGAACTGCCGTGAAATGTCATCTCATTTATGGCGGTTCTAATGGAACCGACGTTAAATCCAGTGAAGTAATTAACGTATGAACTATTAACGTTGGTTCTTAAGGAAACGCCATGAATACTTGTTAATTCACGGCGGTTCCTTAAGAACCAACGTTCAATTAGTTCAAATTTAACATCGGTTATATGACAACCGCCGTAAAATATAGGATTCTACGGCAGTTTTAAGAGAACCGCCATTAAACTATGAATTTAACATCGGTTTTCTAGAAAGCCGCCGTAAAAACATATTTAACGGCAGTTTTCCAGAACCGCTGTGGATGAGGCAACGTGGAATGCATATTCTGGCAGTAGTGTAAATTATTATATATATATATATATATATATATATATATATATATTTATATATATATATATATATATTATATATATATATATATACACACACAAAGTATAATTTTAATTGAAGTATACATAAATTGTGTTAGTAAAACCCTTTTAATCAAAATTTATTTCTTATAATAGAATTATTTCATAAGTGGGAAAAAAGCTAAAGAAAAGTTTCTTTTCTTTAACTAATCTCTCCTCCGAAATTTCCCCAATTGTCTCTTCCTCCACCAAAAATCCCTAGAACGCTATTGTCTTCCCGTCCCTCCCCTTTTAGTACCCCTATACCCCTCCCACCGACGCCCATAACAAGAGAGGCTAGTTTGCTTCCTCTCTCTTGATCTTTTTGTGCTTTTTTCTCCTTCGACTTCTCTCCCCATCATTCTTTAGATTCGTTGGTTTATGGTAAGCAAGCGGATGTGGAAAAGTCAATTAAGGTCTAAGGAAGAGGATTTCATGATGGCTCAGTTTGTTTGGAGTAAGTTTGGCTTTGTTAGTTTGAATTGACGAACTACGAGCAACGACGGTTTTAGGTTTAGTCGGTGCTGTAAAAGAACAATCAAGAGTTTACTTACAGAACCTATTTTGTCCTTTTTCACTTAAAGAACATATTGTTGAAGATTCTTCAAAAAAATTTAAACATTTATGGTTAGACTGATAGGTTCATATTGCTAAGCTTTATGAAATCGGTGAGCAACATGCCTTTGCATTTTCACTAAGAAGTATTTCCAGGTAAGATCCAACTCTTCCCTTGTTTTGCAGGCTCACACTACAAGAAAAATCAGCCTTTGCTGATGGCAAAACCATCAGCAATCAATTTACAGACAAATTTGCTGACGGGAAGTACCCATCAGCATTTCTGGCGTCAGTACTGGTATGCTTACAGGATTATCAGACCCGTCAGCAAATGCTGACATCATGCTGACAGATACACCTCATCAGCAATCGCCTAGACATCAATCGATACTCGTCAACATTTGCTGACGAGTTAAGCCCATCAGCAATTTCAAATAATGCTAACGGGTATGCTGCTGCCCATCAACAATTTCAAATATATATTTTTTTAAATTTTATTTTTAATTTAGATTACTTTTACATGACATGTGTCACAAATTAGTTGTCAAATACAAAACATGATTTGCAAGTCTCAAAAAATTATAAAATTAAACATATAATATAACTAATTAACATATCATATAATGTATATAGTTTAAATAAAATATCAACATAAATATTATGCTCTTAATCTTACTACTATGCAGAATCATCTGAAGAACCACCTGGAGGACGGTTGGGCTAACAGTAAGGACTACCATTAAGCCATCGCTAACATATTCTGGGAGCTCTCTGTCGCCCTTTAACGGTTGGAACAATGGTAAAAGGGCCGCAAAAGGCTTAACGGTAGCTTTAGCGATAGGAGCTACCGCTAAGCCGACCGCTAAGTAGGTAAATGTGTTACTTCTTCGCCGAATTGCTCATTTTCATCTATCGGTTCTTGCAACGGTTTGCAAGCTTCATCTATTAATTCCTGAGCTTCCTCGGCTACTTAGCATCCTTTAATTATCGTCACACCAACCCAGCAACTAAATACTGCAAAATAGATGAAAACTATGCAATTGGTGCTCGTCCATCCAAAAGAATATATATACGAGAAATAAATATATATAACAATATGCAGCGCACAAAAATATAGTTTTAAACCATTGATTACCAAATAATTTCTCGCTTATCAAACTCCACCAAACTTAAACCATTGCTTGTCCTCAAGCAATTCAGAATTAAAGCACAAAACACACATAACATCAAGAAAATGGTTATTTGCTCAGGTCCTCGCACCTTGGCACTATTAAGTCACTCGAATTGCTCAAATGAACTCATACAGACTCTAGACACCCTCATATTTCTAGAAATCGCAAGCGTTTCAAGTATCGACTAAAGTGACCCCAGTAGATTGGCAACCCCTTTTCATATACGCTACATCAATATACTATGGTGCCCCCTCGTTACTCGATGGTTTGGGTACTATCCATTGTTGGTTGAGATCAAATATCTTGTCCACCCATTTATTTATTCTGTTTTTTTATTGAGTCCTGCAGCTCCGCACTACCGTTCTTGACTTGATAATTAGGATCAGGCATTGAGCAGGAGGATCGTATTAGTTAGGAATTTGGATTGTCGAGATTCACCTCCGATTTATTGGGATTGAGATTAGAATACGCCATTTGAATATAAGTATATGTGCGTGAAATTTCAGGCTTCTGGTCGTGTCTTCGTTGGAAATAACCCGTAGTATAAGCGAAATGTACTTGGTAAACACGGATACACAGCTGTTTCAGCACCTCAATTTCTTTTCTTCTTTTACTTTTTGACTACAACCCGCCGGTATTTCTCCAACCGGACTTGAACAACTTCTGTTTTGACTAATGAGATATTCTCATACAACCGCCAACTTCAAGGCCCCACACAAACTCGTATTGAGTACGTCAACCACAAGGACACCTCAACAATACAAACAAGCTAGAATTGACACCCCACAAATGAATCATAAAAGTACTAACAATCATGCTCTTGATCCCTAAATCAAATGATGCCTAAAGACTTTAACCAAAACATAACTCGCCTAAGCAATGCAAGTAAGTATTATTAATATTATAAATCAACTCTCGGATCATCATAGGAAATAGACCATTAACTATTATATTTTATTTTATTCCAAACTAAACAACATTCCTCATCAGAAGACCTATCACACATTCATGAGCAAATATTTTAGCACCACATATATCATAGACCATTAATTCCCGCCGCCCCCCCCCCCCCCCCCAACCCACAAACGAAAAACTTGCATGTCCTCAAGAAAGCATTAAACAATAATAATTATGAGGGAAGAGTAGGAATAGAGATCACCCGAGTAAATGGCGAGAAGGTCCCGGTGCTGAACAATCACGACGAATATTCTTCACCAAGTAAGCCCAAACATCCAAATTCTTCAACCAAGGCTTACTCCCCTTCAACTGTGAGATAGAAAGAAAGAAAGAAAGATAAAATGAAAATAAAAAAAAATGTAAATATTGGGTTGCCTCCCAACAAGCGCCTTTTTTTAAAGTCATTGGCTCGACTTCGTACACCCTTGTTTAAGTTGAAAGTGGTGCTTCCAAGTCCATCCCTTCTTCGTTAACTGTGTGAAACCCTTCATAACACGGCTTGAGTTTATGTCCATTCACCTTGAATGTTTTGCTCATCTTAGGGTTATTAATATCCACTGCACCATGCGGAAACACACGAGTGATGAAAAATGGCCCAACCCACCAAAAACGCAACTTCCCGGGAAACAACTTGAGGCAAGAATGAAAAAGTAGCACTTTCTCGCCCTCGACAAAATATTTTCTCGAGATATTCAGGTCATGGAAGGCCTTCGTCTTTTCTTTGTTAATCAAGGAGTTCTCAAATGCTTCATTCCTAATATCCTCGAGTTCTTGCAGCTGCAACTTTTGATGTAACCCATCTCCATCATAATCATAATTGCACTGCCGCACCGCCCAAAATGCCTTATGTTGAAGTTCCACCGTCAAGTGGCATGGCTTCCAAAAATGAATCGGTATGGAGACATCTCAATTGGTGTCTTATAAGCTACCTTAAACGCACAAAGTGCGTCCTTCAATTTGATGCTCCAATCCTTTCGGTTCGCATTAATGGTCTTCTTTAAGATAGATTTGATTTCTCGATTGAAACTCTCGGCCTGCCCACTCGTCTACGGATGATACGTTATGGAAAGCCTATGGACGACACCATACTTCTTCAGTAATGCTTCCACTGTCTTGTTATAAAAATTGACGTAAGAAAAGAAGAAATTCATTCACAAATTTCTGTGATCGCTTATCAGTGCCCGGGGAACTCCAAATCTTGAGAAGATTCAAGATTTAATAAAAATGTGCAACCACCTTCGAGTCATTAGTTTAAGTGGCCTTTGCTTCCACCCATTTCGAGATGTAATCAACTACGAGCAATATGTAGAGGTTCTTGAAGGAATGCGAAAAGGGACCTATAAAATCAATACCCCACACATCGAAAATCTCACAAATGATTATCAGATTTTGGGGCATTTGATTTCTCGTCGAAATATTCCCTGTTCTTTATCAATTATCACACGACTTACAGAACTCATGCGCATCTCGAAAAAGAATCGGCCAGTAGAAACCACTATCGATCATCTTGATCGAGGATTTCTTAGCACTCTAAGAAATCGTCTCCGAAATAGTACGGAGTCGATTGTAGAGCGTTAAGCTTTCCTGAGTCGTGTCTCTCGAGGATAGTTATTATCGGCGGTCGGTGGTTTTACTCAATCTCTTGTTAATCGAAATTACACTAATCTAAACCAAGAAAACATTAAGTCATTGGTTTGATTTGAGTTTTGAATTTAAAGAAGTCTTTAATGAAAATAATGAAAATGAGGGTTTTTGGTTTTTGGTTCGTCTCCACGATTAATTAGTTTTTGCCGAGCACTTAATCCACGATTCGGGGTTGTCAATCCCAAATTGGCAACCAAGTGTAGGGGTCGTCAATCCCAAATCTCGACAAGCTCCGATTAATGATTTTAAATTAACTTAAACCCTAAACCCGTAATTACTAAACTAATTGCATCAAATAAAGCTTACAATTAAAAGAGAATTCATGGAGGGAAAATCAAATCATTTGAAATTGAGAAAAGTCAAAGGCTTTGAAATAGGACAAGACAAATTATCAAAAGAGGAAAGTTGCATAGTTCTTTCAAAACCCAAAAGCTTGCTTAACTAAGAGAGGTAAAAAGCTTGAAAGGAGCATTAATGGAGTTTTTGCAAGAAGAAAAGAGAAACACAAGCTATAGATCTAAACATTCAAGAATCAAATTGCTATGAAAGACAACATAATATAAAACCAAATCACCAACACAAAAACTTCAACCAAACAAGAGCAACTAAGTCCAAAACCACCAAGGGGAGGGAAAGGTAAAGGCTTGGAGGAGATGGACTAGGTCCAAAACCACCAAGGGGAGGTGGTTTCTTGTGAATAATGGGTGGGAATCAAATATACGTAGATAAGGGGCAAAATGGTCTTTTTTCCCACCAAAATCACACGTCCTCAGCATCTAAGTCAATCGATTGGAAGTGCAGTTGATCGACTGACTTGTTCAAATGCTCCAAACTTTCTGACGAGCAGTCGATCGACTCAAAAAAACATGGAATCAGCCATCGATGTCTTCATATGAAATCTAGCCCTTCCTCTTGGATTTCATTTGGATTTTGATTTGTGTCATTTGGAATTTTCATCCGAGAGTTATGGGCTCAGCACCAAAACCTGCCACAAGCGAGGCCACGGCGAACCGTCTCCACTTAAAGATGCTTTTTACCATTCTTAAACTCAGAATTTGGGATTGTTGTAAACACAAGAGTTTTAAACATTTCTCTCATATTTCAAATGAAATAAAGTGGAGGCAAATGTCACAAGTGGTTTCGGAGTTATGCTTGCATTACGACAACTGAGACATCCACCGTGCGAATGCATGAGGTGACAATGAAAATGGCCACATTTCTCGTCATTTCCGGTCGATCCTCGCACCAAAGACATGTCGTGGACTGGAAATGAGTGTCTCGGGTTTGAATCATCTTCCGACCTCGTCGTGGGCCCACTTTGACCAAAGTTGACCTTCAAAACAAAAACTAATAAAAAAACTAAGAAAATATAAGAAAAACTACTAAAAACAAAGAAATCACTACAAAACCTAAAACTAACAAAATAGGCCAAAACGACTCCTAATACCCATAAATGCAAACAAAAAACATGCAAACGCAACACAAAAAAGTAACAAAAACGCGTACAAAAAGGTACAAATCAACCACCCCACACTTAGAATGATTGCCGTTCGGTCGCCTATGATACTAGGACGAATAGGTCAAAAATAGGTTTGTGCCTTGTTCTCAAGCAATACTAATCTAGAATTACGAAAATATCCCCGGATGATCCTAAACTAATGCACAAACCTAATTCGAAACGTCGTATGCTACAATGCTTGTTAACTTGGCTAAAAGTACGACAATGATGCGTTGACAAATAAAGTTTAGATCGAATCCCGAAACCTAAAAGTACTAGGTAACCCTCCAAGTCGGTCCCCTCGTCCTTGCCCCGGCTAAGGTCTATCCACGGTCGAACCGTTAATCTGCTCCCTACTAGCCCCGATCGTCCACAACTCTCTTTAACAAATAAAATCTAAAAAAGGAAAAAGAGGAGTTTATTTCTTAATAACTACAAGGGTTTATAACTTATCCTTGTTTATTCATCATCTTTTCTCTTTTTTTTTTCTTCTTTTTTTTTTCTTTTTTTTTTTTTTGGATTTTTTTTTTTTTTTTTTTTTTTGTTTTTGTTTGGTACCCAAGGAGATGAGGCACTTAAGTACAAGAGATATACAAAGAGAAATCAACAACTCCAATCGTAAGTTGCTACTAGCAACTTACAATGTTTTCGATCGAGCACATGGAGCAATTGACGACTCCAAAATACAAAACAAAATCCTATAGAGAGTGTTCGACGACGAGGCTAGTTGAGGCACTCAAGGATAGCACGAAGCTAAAGTCGAACAAAGTTCCCAACGAGTCAAATTACCTAAGTTCACTAAATCCGATCGAAGATCTAAACTCCTAAGCAATTCATCAAAACCGCGTCACTTCGCCAAGGTTCCAAGCAAAAATAACACACACGTTGCTCAAATTAACACAAGCATGCATGCAATAATTTAAAAGCCTAAGGCGAACCCTAACCACCCGACACTTAAAACCTAGCAATGTCCTCATTGCATATTAAGTTAAGAAAAATGGTAAAAAAGTGTAGGGAAAAGAGAACGCCCCTATCTCCGAGCTTGTGGTGACGTGGTCGTGCATAAGTCCTCTCCGGGAGTCGAGACAAGCAACCTACAAGAAATGAACAAAAGAGGGATTGCAAAAACAAAATACGAATAAAAAGTTTATTTGTTTTGTTTTGTTTGAATTTTCTATTTTTTTTGGGTTTTCTCTTTTTTTTTCTTTTTTTTTACAAATTGGGTTGCCTCCCAATAAGATCTACTTTAACGTCTATAGCTCAACGGTTTATACAATTAACGCTATTCGGGATCCAAGAAGAGGTGGTGATCATGCCACGCCTTGGTGTTCTCGAGTAGACACACCGAGTGACAAAAATAACCAAGGCGGGCACGTCGGGCAAGCCGGAAGGTCGAACTATCAAGAACGAGGGCTTGCTTCGGTGGTCGGAAGAGGGAGTAGTCGACCACCCAAATGTGATCATCCCAAAATGGGTCGACGTACTCTTCGTCTCCCCGACCATCATCTCTTATCCCTCCCCTGATCCCTCTTCCACCTCCAATTGTTCGAGTAGACAAACGGCATTGGGTGGTGGTAAAAGAGGCTCGATCAACTCCACATCCTCCAAATCGGCACAACTTCATCATCCTCGCCAAAAGCAAGTAAGCTCGACAATCCAAGTGTCGTTGGAGACCCCAAAAATAACCACCCCTCACATTCCTCTACAACTTCTTCACAAAACACGAGAGGGTTAACGCCGATCTCCGAACCTTTATCCTCACCCTCCGTCTCCACCTCCGTGCACACCTCTTTCAAAAGATCGTCAAAACTCGAATTGATGTCAATGACCGTGGGATCCACCACATCAAAGATGGGCATGTCGTCAAGACATGGTCTTTTAAGCTCGTCCACATCATTGGCAATTTGATCTACTTGAGTCTCCATGCGAGCAAGACATTCATCCAATTACCGAATCGCCTCCACAAGCTCGGATGAGAGAGGCTCAAAGTCCGGGAGTTGGGGCAGAGACGAATCTTGAGAAAGTGAGTTGTACGGGTCATCGTTCGGAGTATATGAACTCGAGGTGGGTAGGTCATAAAAGTCGTAGCTCCAATAATATGAATCATAAATTTGGGGAGCATACGAGTCAAAGCTCGGGTAAGAAGAAGGCGGGGCGAGTTGAGCATATGGATCGTCAAAACCCGGATCATAAAGACCACGAGTTGGTGCATACAGATCCATGCTCGGGTTATGAGGATGTGTAATCGGTAGAGAATATGAAGGGTTTGGGCCAGAAGAATCGAAAGAGGGGGCCCATTCTTCACCGATCGAAGCGTACGGGTCATCGTAAGTCGAGGGGACCCAATAGCTTGGGGAGTGGTGTACGGATTTGGATATTCGGGAGTTTATATGTAAGGGTTTGGATATTTGGGAGTTTGGATATAAGGGTCGTCGTATGGCAAACTATCTCGATAGTTTGCCATCCTCGGCCAAATCAATCAAGCGGCGGAGGCATCCTTTAATCGTCGTTAGTGTGGGCGAGCGGCATCGGGCTTCTCGAATGAGTACCTTGCAAACACAACACTCAACAAAGGATTACGAGCATCCAAAGAAAATTAAAAATTTAAATTAACTACCAATAAGATAACAAGAGAAATAATTAAAAACACCATTAGCCTTAATCTATCCCCGGCAACGGTGCCAAAATTTGATCAAGGATTTCTTAGCACTCTAAGAAATCATCTCCGCAATTGTACGGAGTCGATTGTAGAGCGGTAAGCTTTCCCGAGTCGTGTCTCTCGAGGATAGATATTATCGGCGGTCGGTGTTTTTACTCAATCTCTTGTTAATCGAAGTTACCCTAATCTAAACTAAGAAAGCATTAAGTCATTGGTTTGATTTTATTTTTGAATTTAAAAGAAGTCTTTAATGAAAATAATGAAAATGAGGGCTTAGGGTGTTTGGTTCGTCTCCACGATTAATCGGTTTTCGCCGAGCACTTAATCTACGATTCGGCGTTGTCAATCCCAAATTGTCAACCAAATGTAGGGGTCATCAATCCAAATTCTAGACAAACTCCAATTAATGATTCTAAATGAACTTAAATCCTAAACCCATAATTACTAAATTAATTGCATCAAATAAAGCTTACAATTAAAAGAGAATTCATGGAGGGAAAATCAAATCATTTGAAATTGAGAAAAGTCAAAGGCTTTGAAATAGGACAAGACAAATTATAAAAGAGGAAAGTTTCATAGTTCTTTCAAAACCCAAAAGCTTGCTTAAATAAGAGATGTAAAAAGCTTGCAAGTAGCATTAATGGAGTTTTTGCAAGAAGAAAAGAGAAACACAAGCTATAGAGCCAAACATTCAAGAATTAAATTGCTATGAAAGACAACATAATCTGAAACCAAATCACCAACACAAAAATTTCAACCAAACAAGAGCAACAACAACAATAAAAACACAAGAAAGTAAGGGAAAGAACACTACCAAATTGCATTCCAACAAAAGTTTCAAGTCTTCAAACAACAAGCACCACAAATGAAGGAGGTGTCACTCACTCCAAAACTTGCTTAAAAACAACTAACTAACTAAACTAACTACTTAAGCTAACTAAACTACATAAGCTAAGAATTTAAACTAGGGTTTACATGGCAAGGGAAAGGTAAAGGCTTGGAGGAGATGGACTAGGTCCAAAACGACCAAGGAGAGGTGTTTTCTTGTGAATAATAGGTGGGAGTCATATATGGGTAGATAAGGGGTAAAATGGTCTTTTCTTCTGCCAAAATAACACATCTTTAACATTTCAGTCGATCTATTGGAAGTGCAGTCGATCGACTGACTTGTTCAAATGGCCCAAACTTTCTACCGAGCAGTCGATGAACTGAAGTCCAGTCGGTCGACTGACAAAAACACGGAATTAGCCATCGATGTCTTCTTCCTCTTGGATTTCATTTGGAGTTTGATTTGTCTCATTTGGAACTTTCCTCCGAGAGTTATGGGCTCCGCACCAAAACCTGCCACAAGCGAGGCCACGGCGAACCGTCTCCACTTAAAGCTGCTTTTTACCATTCCTAAACTCAGAATTTGGGATTGTTGTGAACACAAGAGTTTTAGACATTTCTCTCAGCTTTCCAATGATATAATGTGGAGGAAAATGGCACAAGTGGTTTTGGATTTATGCTTGCATTACGACAACTGAGACATCCACCGAGCGAATGCATGAGGTGACAATGAAAATGGCCACATATCTCGTCATTTCCGGTCGATCCTCGCACCAAAGACATTTCGTGGATTGGAAATGAGTGTCTCGGGTTTGAATTATCTTCCGACCTCATCATGGGCCCACTTTGACCAAATTTGACCATCAAAACAAAAACTAAGAAAAAAAATAAGAAAATATAAGAAAACTACTAAAAACAAAGAAAACACTACAAAACCTAAAACTAAAAAAATAGGCCAAAACGACTCCTAATACCCATAAATGCAAGCAAAACACATGCAAACGCAACACAAAAAGGTAACAAAAATGCGTACAAAAAAGTACAAATCACATCTTATGGGCAGTTCTCTTGGATCCAAAGTGTCCCCCGCAGGCATGAGCGTGACAAAAGGATAGAATCGAATGGAACTCATAATTTGGAATGGACCTTCGAATTACTTGATCAGCGCAATGCTTCCAGAGATATCGATCATCCCAAACGTAGTGTTTGGCATCACTTTTTAGTTTGTCTCTCCTTGCTTTAACCATATTTGTTGGATAAATACGAGCGACCACTACTACAAAAATGAGATTTCACGTCGGCCCATCCACGTCGGTTTTTGAAAAACCGATGTGAAAAGTTTTTCACGTTGGTTTTCTAAAAAATTGACGTGATAAGTAAGAATTCACGTCGGTTCATTTAAAAACCGACGTGGTTTGAAATATTTCATGTCGGTGTTTTTCAAAATAGACGTGAAAGATTATATTAAAAAAAATGTTAAAATACCATAAATAAAGTAAATATAATTAGCTGCCAAAATTTATGTCAACCCCCCGCGACACTCGAAACAAACAACCCGTCATTTTCTTCTCCGCTAGCTTCTCCTCAGCCCGCCATTCTCTGCCGTTGCCTTTGTTCTCCGTCGGCCGTCCAATCCAACCCCGTCCGCCCCCATCCCATCTGATCCAACACCCGAAAAATCCCAGCCTGAAAAACCCTAGTTTATGGTCGAGACCACCAACAGCTATGCAAAATTGGAGGGCCCCGCTTCATCTCCACTGTACTCCACCACCACCGCAGCCGATCTCAACATCTTTAGCCTCCCACATTGTAAGTAATTGTTTTGTTTTCGAAAGCCCCAATTCTTTCCGTCTCTCTACCATTTCTCATGGCTCCAGCCACGCGAAACCCTAATAAGAAGATATCGCTCGTATATGATCACATCGAGGCCGTGCTTTTCTACAAGTCTGGTTCACTGTCGGAGATGACGGTGCTGCCGTTCTCGTAGGACACGAAGAATGAGACCTCCCTGACGGCAAATTTTGCGGCGGCGGGGAGCTTCGTGGATAGGTCGGTGGTTGATGGGATTAACGGCGACAGGGCGATGACTGGAAATGCTGATTTCAATTTGAGGATGCTTTCTAGGGTTAGGTTTGAGGCCCCGGTGTGGAAGACCAGTAGGAGGTTTCTGCGGGTGTTTTGCGGCGAGTTGATAGTCTGAGTTCTGAGCAATGGGAGATCCGTGGAATTAACCGGCGTGCCGCCACAGTGTCGTCTAAGGATTTGAGGTGAATTTTTTATTAGTTTTTTTCTTCCTTTAATTTTTGGTTTAAATTTTTAGTGGTATCTGTTAGATGATTTTTTTCCTCCCCTATTTGATGTTTTGAATGATGAGGATGAAAGCTGATTTGGTTCTGTACTTTGATATACAACGAACTTGGTTTCCTAGAGTTAATGTTTTTATTGTATAGTTCTAAACCTGCTGTGTTTTCATATTTTTGTTTTCTTAATTTCTGGTTAATCATATTGGTTGTTCTAAGAATCATATTGTTCGATACCCTTACGAGCAGCAGTTTAAAGGGAAATTGGTGCTTATAGTAACATAACATGAATAAGTGGTATGATTTATGCTAATGGTTTTTATATCGTCCACTGGTATATAAACACGTGTCGCATTGGAGAATTTTCGGTAATATGGTAGGTAACTGTTATATTGCTATCGTAGAACCGAGTTAAACTTTTAAGGTAAGAACAAGTATACGGATATTGTGACAAATTAAGTTAAGGCAAATTCTTGTGCGACACGTGGAATGCAATGTTGGCGGCACTTTAATAATCAAAATTCTCTGAATTGGGTGTTTTAATATAATTACGTTACCCATCCTTAGTCCCATTTTAGGTGGTGTATCCTTACTTTAACTTGCATTGTGCCCTTAGGAATCATTTTTCTAGATTGTCATTTTTTTTACGAGCATATCAGAACTGTATGAAAGTCGAGTGACTATTAGATGTTAAATCACTCTTTTGACTATTTCTATTGAAGCTCTGTTAATCTGTTTA
>BMAC01000367.1:896747-940195 GCA_014905375.1 Phtheirospermum japonicum
TGAAATGTAGTTTCCTTTTGGTGGAACAAAGTGAATATGAGAAGGGTGGTATGGATATCTTTTGTAAGCTTTAAAAAAAACATTGATACAATTAAATAGCAATTATTATTACAACCTTGAATTTCATTAAATAGCAATTTATTTTATGAGTATGTTCTTTTTTTAATTACTATTATTATGCATGCAGTATTTCTTGAAGGCTCAATTTCACTTTCACAATGATCAATTCACGGACCTGATGATAATTTCTGAAATTGCAGGATCGATATCACAGGTAGCTAGCTCTAACAAGCATGCACTATTGCCAATACGTATATTATGCACAATAATCTGTATACACAAATACAGCTCCGATTTGTGATATTGATCGATTAATTGATTTTGTTTTCGTATTCTTTTAGTTGATCCTCATGCCCATATTAACTCCACTCATGGGTGAAGAGAAGATGCTTTCTCTCAGCCTCAGCTGTGCTCATGTAAAAAAATCCAAACCCGAACTAATTACTATTGATTACATGAATTATTTCATTTCAGTAACATAAAATTTGAACAAAAATGTAGCTTTTCTTTCTTTTTTTTTTCTTTCTAATTTTTATTTTCTTCAATGCAGATGGTGCTTTACAGCATTGCTTGCTCCTTGGGTATGTTCTTCACCTTGTTCAAATATGGAAATCTTGTTATAACCGTATTATGATATATTGAGGAGTATTTAAAAAGAAAATGTTATATTCAAAAAAATAAATAATAACTTCATAATATATGGGCAGGTTCCGTATGCAGCTGCAATGATATCCGTTGTTTCTACATTTGCCCTGCCATGTGTATGTTGCCTTTTTTATTTTCTAAACGAATTTATTTAATTATTCATTGCATCGTTTTAAATTTCTTATTGTATTTCCAGTTACGGAGTATTGTATCTAAACAAATTGGACCAAGTTGGTGACTGTTACTAGCTGATATTGATATGATTTTTAGTTAAGTTGCTCTTAAATTCCAAAAATAAGTAAAAAGAATTTTTTTTTGATTATATTACATATGTTTGGATGATTGGATGTTAACAGGGAAAGGCTCAAGGTTGCATTACAGGCATATATTCCTTTGCTAACATCGTCTCGCCTATTGCTTTCAGCCCTTTAACAGGTAATTATACCAAAAATTCATTTTACTCCAACTTTAAATATGCCACTCAATTTAATCTAATAAAATCCTTTTTATTTTAATCCTTTTAGCTCTGTAGAAATTCTCTTCAATGGATTCATAATCTACAGACTTCAGATTAATAGCCATTTGAACCCTATTTGAGTGTGAGCTTGCCCAATATCCTAGCATCTTAACACCATCTTTTTTGGMCATAGTTAACAATTCTTAGAGAYTGACTTACCACAATTGATGTATTGACACAATTGATTATGGTTTTGATATTGCAGGTTTAAGTCGGGATCCTGTGGCCTTGCAGAAATTGTTTAAGTGAGCACACCTCTTTTCTTAGTGTGAATASATATTTTATCATCGCCCACAAGTTTAAATAAACATCGCTTATTTGTAAAATCAGTATTATTATGCAGTTTCGAAGTACTTCATGCAAGGTGGGCTATGCTTGCGGCCCTTGGTGCTTTAATTCCTGAAATATTTGACCTAATAGGAGCTTTCCATTTTTTTGAACCCGTTTGGTGGCGAGCAGGCTACTGCAAATCTTAAGGTTAGTTTGTTATGCCTTTTGTCTGTGTGTTTCTATTTTGCCTTTTTCTGAACTTCTCTATTTACATGGATAATGTTGTTAGTCTGTATTGTGTCATGTGTATGTGAACTTTCAACTTTAAAACTATATCAACCTAATATTAAAAAAAAACAATTATTTCAGGTTAACTTGTGTATTATTAAAGTTATTTAGGTTGGATTTGATTTTGATTTACAATATAAGAAAATGGGGTACTATATGTATGCAAGTCGAATAAAACGGACCTAGTCGTGTGCGAACATTCGGTCACGGCCAATGTCTTGGCTTTGTTGGGTTAAAATCGAGATGATGATTTCCCTTTCTTTCTACTTATTAGCAAATAAACTTGGTTTAATTATTTTTTGATATGTTAAAAATATTATATAATTAATTGAAGATATTTGGTGATAGCGACTCATTTCCTCAAGAGAGTATCGAAGAAGTTCAAGCTCAATGGCTGAGATATTTTCTTGAAATTCAAAATAAATGAATCTTGTGTAAGGTTATTTTAATTATATACTCGTGTTTGTTTGATAACTAGAATATGTGTGCACTTTGAGTTTATTTTGACTTGGTGTGGAGAATTCGAACAATGGATTGATGTTGGTTATTTGTTTGATGTATTCGACTTTTAGAACTATGATGATAATGAATGATGTTGGTTGTTTGATGTATTCGACTTTTAGAACTATGATGATAATGAATGATGTTGGTTGTTTGATGTATTCGACTTTTAGAACATATGATAATGGATGTTTGATGTGAATTTGAGATTTATTTTCAGCTTTTACAATTTATTTTTGAAATGAACCCACCAAAAAAACTGTTGTTGCAGTTGTTAGACATATTTTACGTCGGTTTTACAGAAACCGACGTCTGACATTCGACGTCGTTTTTTTTGGCAATTTTACGTCGGTTGTACAGCCGACGTTTAAACCACCGACGTGGAATGTCACGTTGGTTTCAGAGACCCGACGTGACATTCCACGTCAGTTTTGTCATGAACCGACGTTACATTGCACGTCGGTTTTGTCAAGAGCCGATGGTTTTCCTCAAAACCGACGTGGAATGTCACGTCGATTCTGGAAAACGACGTGACTTTCCACATCGGTGGCTAAGATGTCGGTTGCAAAACCGACGTGAAATGGTGAAAATAACCGACGTGGAATGCCTGTTTTGTAGTAGTAGACCAGGAAATTCACGAAATTAGCGTACCAGGGCTCCAAAGTTGAACTTTCAATCACCAGCAGCTGCTCGTCTGGAAAGCTCTCGTTGAGTTGCAATTTATCCCCCACATGCGTTAGTCGACTTAGATGGTCCGCAACAGCATTCTCGGCACCCTTCTTGTCCTTGATTTCCAAGTCAAACTCTTGGAGAAAAAATATCCATCGTATGAGTCGTGGTTTTGTTTCCTTCTTCGTAAGGAGATGTCGGAGAGCTGCATGATCATTAAATACCACCACTTTGGTGCCCAGATATAAGAGCAGAATTTCTCGAGAGTAAAAACAATGGCTAGAAACTCTTTTTCAGTAGTCATATAATTCTCTTGGGCGGGATTCAGAGTTCTTGGAGCATAGTAAATCACATGAGACGCCTTATTAACTATTTGCCCCAACACAGCTCCCACAGCATAGTCACTAGTGTCGCACATGATTTCGAATGGTAGGTCCCACTTTGGAAGTTGGATAATTAGAGAGGTGGTCAGTCGATTCTTCAATGTATTAAAATCCATCTTGCAATCTTCATCGAGGGTTGAACTCCACATCCTTTTGCAAGAGCCAACATAGCAGGGATACTATCTTCAAAAAATCTTTAATGAATCCTCGGTAAAACCCTGCATGGCCAAGAATTGAACAAAGTTCCCACACAGTTGCGGGGTAAGGCAACGCAGTTATAATATCAATCTTAGATTTATTGACTTCATTTCCTTTCAACGAGATGATGTGTCCTAAAACTATACCTTGTTCAACCATAAAATGACATTTTTCCTAGTTTAAGACAAGGTTGGTTTCAACACTTCATTTCAAGATCAAATATTTTTGAGACATACCTCAAACGAACCGCCATAGACGTTAAAATTGTCCATAAAAACTTCAATGATCTCGCCAACATATTCCAAAAAATACTTACCATACATCTCTGGAATGTGGTCGGTGCATTGCACAGTCCAAGGCATATGATGATACGCGAATGTGCTAGAGGGGCACGTGAAGGTCGTCTTCTCTTGGTCCTCGGGAGCTATAGGGATTTGGAAATACCCCAAGAAACCATCCAAGAAGCAATAGAAAGAATGACCTGCTAACCTCTCGAGCATCTGATCAATAAATGCAAAGGAAAGTGATATTTGCGAGTCATGGCATTCAGCTTAAGGTAATCTATACAAACTCTCCATCCAGTTTGCACTCGGGTGGGCACCAAGTCGACCTCTTGATTTCTAACAATGGTTACCCATGATTTCTTAGGAACAACTTGAGTCGGAATCACCCATCGGCTATTAGAGATTGGATAGATCACCCCCACGTCCAGTAACTTGAGGATTTCCTTTTTCACCACCTCCATCATGGGTGGATCCAGTCATCATTAAGGTTACCTAGACGGTCGGTCACCTTCCTCGAGCAGGATGCGGTGCATGCATACGGATGGACTTATTCTTCGCAAGTCTGCTATTGTCCACCGAATCACTTGTTTGTTGTCTTTCAATACTCGTAACAAGGAAGCCTCCTAAAAGTGTCTAAGCACGATGATACAATCACAAGCAACGTATCGTTTTCTCCCAAAAAGACGTATTTCAAGTGTTTTGGTAGGGACTTGAGTTCGAGGTCTGGTGGTGGATGGCAAAACCTTTTGGCGTGACTCGAGAAGCTTAACAAAGTTGACATCATATCGACTAGGTTCCAGCTTGAGTACATGCAAGGCCAAAATCATCTTATGCACCTCATTCTTACAACTTGGCTCTATTATTGGATAACCCGACAGCAGAGAGTCTTCCCCCAGACTTTGTGTGATAGTCGTCTCGAGCTCGTCTTTATTTTCTGCCTTAAAGAACCAAAATAATCAAGTGCATAAACAGAGTTATCACAATCAGGAAACTTCATAGTGTCAAAAATATTAAAATGAATAATGTGACCATCGAACTCCATCATGAGAGTGCCTCGAGGAACATTTTTCGTCTGAGCAGTATTCAAGAAAGGTCGCCCTAACAAGATAGGTGGCGACTTTGAGGCGGTGTCGTTCATACTCAGCACATAAGAATCAGCCGGAAATACTAGCTCGTTAACTTTTACAAGAACATCTTCGATGACACCATCAGGGTATGTGGTGCTACGATCGGTGAGTTGGATTACTACCCAAGTCTTCTTCAAAGGACCCACATTCAAGCAATCAAAAATGGCATGCGGCTTAACATTGATCGAAGCCCCCAAATCTAACATGGCCTGCTCAACTCTCAAATTTCCAAGCGTGCATGGAGTAAAGAACATACCCGGGTCATTTCGTCTCTGCGACAAATTCTTTTGAAACATAGCTGACACATTCTCTCCCATTACAACCTTTTCATTTCCCTCAACCTTCTCTTATGAGTGAAAAGATCCTTGAGGAATTTGTCATAGCGAGGAATTTGCTTTATTGCGTCGGTAAGGGGAATAGTGATCTCCACCTTCTTGAAAACGTCTCGCACATGCTTCTCTATGTCCTCCTTAACTTGGCGCTTAATCCTTGATGGAAATGGCAATGGCTCAACTCTATAGGGGAAACGGCGGGATTATGGGAATCATTTGTATGTTGTGGCAGACTATTGTTAGTGTGTGTCTGCTCCGTTTCTCCTTTATCTTTCTCTTTTTCATCTTTCGCTTCAAGTGATGGATTCTCTGGTCCTTCTAGTTTCTTACCACTCCGTTACGTGATGGCACTCACATTCTTTGGATTTTCCTCAGTTTTAGGAGACAATCGGCTGCCTCCTCGTACATCCAGTCGGCTTATATGGTCCGCCATTTGACTCACTTGAGTTTTGAGATTCTTTATACTTGACCAATTGTCGTGCTGGTATTCTTCCATCTTTTACTTAAGCTTCAAGGTGTTCGATGCCATGGACTTCACCATCTCCTCGAGCGATGGGGATGAGTCTTCCGCTTGAGGTCGATTATTATATTGTCTCCGAATATTCTGCCCTTTTTGGAAATTTTGAGGTGTTCTCTGGTCTTGATCGCCGAAGGAATTCCCTTGATGATTTCGATAGCTAAAATTCGGATGGTCTCTCCATCCTGGGTTGTAAGTATTGGAATATGGATCGTACTTCCTTCCTTCTTGTTACCAGCCCCCACCACATTAGCATGGGCTTCAATCTCGGCTTGTAGTGTTGGACAATTATCGGTGACATGATCCACTGTTTCACAAAGTACGCATGGTCGAACCTTAGGAAGTCCCCCCGTAGCCAGTTTACTGATCACAGATGTCCAATCATTTATTTGGGCTTGCAACGAACCAGTGCCTACCTCATTTATTGACTTAGCGAAACATCACAACTGCCGAATTATTGGAAATTCGCTGCCATGTTCAATATCAAACACTTTGATGTCGTTGGTGTATTGTCCATAAGCGTGCCTCCACTCGCTGCATCTATCATACTTCTATCCGTGAGACAAAGACCTTCATAAAAGTACTGTATCAACAACTTCTCGCCCATTTGATGCTGAGGACAACTAGCGATGAGTTTCTTGAATCGCTCCCAATACTCATGTAATATCTCCCCCTGTGATTGTCTTGCTGCACAATATGAAGGTTGGCCACTCGCGAAGCGGGAAAGTACCTCTGCAGAAATATCTTTTCTAACGCCCCCCACATGGTGATGGAGCCCGATGGCAAGTAATAGAGCCAATATTTGGTTATGTCCTTCAATAAAAATGGAAACGCTCGTAATTTAATTTGTTCATCAGTTACTCCAGCGGGCTTCATGCTCGTGCATATGACATGAAATTCTTTCAGATGCTTGTGCGGATCTTCGCCACCTAATCCACGAAATGACGGTATATGGTGGATTAAACCTGATCTCAATTCGAATGTAGCATCATCCACTGTTGGAAATATGATGCAAAGTGGTTGTTGTGGGAGATCAGGACTAGCTAACTCTTTCAAAGTGCGTTCTCTGACTCCTGCCATTATTACGTTATCTCTAGACGAATGTGGATCTCGAATATCCTCTCGCTCTTCGCTTTCACTTGAAGACTCCTCGGATAATTAATTCGGTAATATTTGTTCCGTATCCAATGCCTCTTTTTCTTTTCTAGACTTTTTTCTAAGCTCGTGATCTCTCTTGGTGATTTCCGGATAGTAGTGCAAATCTTTCTTTCCGGATGATCTCGAGTTCATTCACCTGAAAGAAATACCAAACAAGAATTTCAACTCGTTCTAACTAAATATACTTAATACGTAAAAATCATAATTTAATACGCGTCACTCCCCAACAACAGCGTCAAAATTTGACCTCGCGTCGTTACGCGATAAACTTAATAATTATATTTTTCCTCAACTTTCCCCCATTAACTAGTATAAGCGGTAAGTAAGAGTCGATTCCATGAGGAGTGTGGATTAATTTGTGATTATTCGTATTAAAACAATAGAAGGGGGTAAAGAAGATGAACTAACTAAGGAGAACTAAGAAAGAAATAAAATAAGAGTAAATAAACTCAAACAAACGAAACACGTACAAAATTAATAAGAGATTTATAATAATGAGAAAACTCCAGTCCAAGTTCATTTTCCACCCTCGATCGATTCATATAACCAATTGTAATAAGTCACTTTTCATTTGAAACTACTAGCCCTAAATAGCAATAAGCTCGGCTACGCGAATTTGTCGTTAACGGATGTTTAATCAAAATAAGATCTTCAATTAAACCTAATTAATGAACAACCTAGAATAAGCTCTCTGGATTTAATCCAATAACAGCATTAAACACTAGGCAATTAGGCTAATCTAAGTAATAAACTCATAGGCTTGGTTTAATACACTTATGTTGTGTTATCCCTAATGATGCGCGACCATTAGTTGCTACAAGGGAAGTAGAAACTAAAATAATTACATGGATTGTAGCTCTCTTTCTAGCAATTTAAATCTAATCCCTAATCTAGGTGATCGAGCTAAATTAGAAATTAAGCAATTGTGTGATGAAAGTAGAATAACACAAACAATCTCATATGAAGAACGAAATAGATATTACGGAAGTTAATTAAAACATAATCAATTTATGGGTTTCAATGTCACAAGGACCGGAACTAATAAACTACTCACACATAGTGTTCATGAAATTATAAAAGAAAACGAGATAAGAAAACATGGTTTCTTCAAGAAATAAGAGGAGTAAGAACGTTGTTGCGTTATTTCCTGAGACTTCCTTCAATTCCTTGGAGTTAATTGATGGATACTTATCTTCTTCCTATTAAAAAGAGAGCATTTTCTATGCATTGGAACCCTAGAAATGTCCAAATCCATTTTTGCTGAAGTATGGAAAGTATTTATAAGTTTCCAGAACTTGGAGTAGAAGTTTCCTTAAAAATCATGATTCTGGGCACGTTAGTGGTAGCTTAGCGGTAGGGGCTACCACTAATGTTACCATTAACCTGTCGCTGAAACTCTCTGTCCGTCCTTAGCGGTGGTGCTAATGGTAAGGGTACTGTTAAGACGACCATTAACACCTCTCTACAGCCTCCTAGCGGTAGAGCTAACGGTATGTCCACCATTAAGCTGACCGCTAACATGTCTCTGAAACCGCCCAACAGTAGAGCTAATGGTATGTCCACCATTAAGCCGACCACTAACATGTCTCTATATGTCTCTGTAGGCACTTAGAGGTTGGGCTAACGGTAAGAGATACCGTTAATATACCGCTAATATATTCTGGGAGCTCTCTGTCGCCCTTTAACGGTTGGAACAATGGTAATAGGGCCGCTAAAGGCTTAGCGGTAGGAGCTACCGCTAAGCCAACCGCTAAGTAGGTAAATTTGTTATTTCTTCGCCGAATTGCTCATTTTTGTCTCTCGGTTCTTGCAACATTTTGCAAGCTTCATCTATTAAGTCCTGAGCTTCCTCGGCTACTTAACATCCTTCAATCATCGTTACACCAATCCAACATCTAATACTGCAAAATAGATGATAAATATGCAATTAGTGCTCGTCCATCCACAAGAATATATATACGAGAAGTAAATAAATAAATATATATATATATATATATATATATAAATATGAAGCGCGCAAAAAATTAGTTTTAAACCATTAATTACCACATGTTTTCTTGCATATCAACCTGCGAGGTATCTCATTATTCTTTTTAGTGCCTTCCAATGAGGTTCAAGGGGGTTTTGCATGTATTGACTTAGTTTATTCAACTAAATGTAATTTCAGGCCTTGTTATAGTTATGTACTTCAAAGCTCCAATTATGCTCCTATGAGTAGTGGCATTGACATTGTTCCTCCCAATGTACTTTGAAAACCAAGCCTTGGATCCAAATTCCTCACCAAATGCGACGCAAAGCTCAAATGCACCTGCCTTTTGCCAAACTGCATGCCAAAGTAGACGATAAACCCCCTCCCAACTGCCTGGCGCTTGCCAAACTGCAAGCCAAACCTCACTCCAAATGGTCATTTCTGGTCAAACCCTGGTCAGACCCGGGAATTTCAAGCGTCTAAGGCTATTCTGGCCCATTTGAACCCAATTAAACCTAGTATAAATATACCCAACTCTCATTATGTAAATTATCACTCAGATTTCCCAACTCTTGCATGAGTTTTGGAATATTTTCTCTCTCTCGTTCTTAGTTTAATTTTGAAGATTGCCTTGGTTTTTTAAGCTCAAGATGAATCCAAGTACTCCCTTGGATTTTATTTGCTTGTAATTTCATTCGAGTTATTAGAATCTTTCTTTAATTCAAGTAAGCTTTCTTTTATTTATGCCTTGTTCTTCAGTTTCATGCATGTTCTTCAATTTTATGAATTTTGCCTTAACTAGTAGAATTAGAGCTTGATCTTGTGAATTGGCTATGGAATCTAGATGAGTGACACATCTAGATCATATACTGGGTCCTTGATCATTTTTATTTTTAGTATTTCATATGCTTTATTTAGGATTTTATTTTCATGCATTGTTTCATGCTAAATCTTAGATCTACGCTTTGTTCCTTATTATTTTACGTAATATTTTTTAAACTTTGACATCAATTATCATTACTCTTTCTATTAATTCTTTCAAAGTTTGTCAATTTTCATTATTCAAGTTTTTATGTTCATGCAAGCATGGTTGTACCTTGAGCTTTCATGCTTGTACTTAGTGAAACATTGCTTGTTTTTTCTCAATTTTTCATTGTTAATTGTAATTATCAATCCGAGGCACACGACGAGGCATTCTAAAGACTTGCATTTCAACTCCTAGTATAGTTATTTAGTTTATTTGCTAATATTTCATTTTCTTTTAATTTCCAAAGCTATAGACACCTAGATTCACACAAACAATCCAATTCCGATAATACCGAGCCAATGAACCTTTTATACCACTAAAACAATGAAACAAAATGGCGCCGTTGTGACTCGACTTGGTTAAGACTTTCTTTTTTATTGTTGTTTCTTTGTGTTTTTAGCTTTCCTTTTAATTTAACGATTTCTTTGAGTGTATGCAAGGTCGTCGAGCACTCGGACACGATTTAGCACCTTATATTTCTAACCCCGAGTGATTGCGGCATGTAAGACATCCCTTGATTCTTGAATTTGATATGGCCAACAATATTCCAAACATCGCCCCGCTTCTCGACCCTAACGGGAAATTTCCTCGGGTTGATCCTCAATGTTCTCATACTCCCAAGCCCGGAGTCCAAGTTGAGTCCCCTACAAACGATAAGCCTGGGCCGTCAACCCCCATTCCCCCACCTCCTCCCGAGCAAGCCATTGGATTTCAAGGGAGTGGTTTTACCACTCAAGGGCACGCCATGGGCCAACCACAAGGTATTACTTCTTATCCTAACAGTTATGTTTATGGTGGCTTTGTTCTCAACGTGGGAGGACAAGGTGCAAACCACATTGCCCCCGGTTCTCACTTCTTTGGTCAACCAAGCATGGGAGGGCATGGTGCAAACCATGTCTGGTTTCATGGTTCTGTAGGTGGTTATAGAGCTGGTCCGTACGGTTATGGAGCTCCTCATCAATTTCCAAATATGTCGAGCCCGACTCCCTGTCCATATGGTGTTCCCCCCGTGCATAATTTCACTCTGATGCCGAATATAAATCCGTATGGTTATAATGGTGGTCCCGGTTTTGGAGGTGTCGTTCATGAGGTCCAAAATGACATTCCCGATCCTTAGGCCCGATTTGGTGGATTGAATCCGAATGCCCACGCTCCCGTCCTTACCATGAAAGACATGAGAAAAGCCTTCGCGGGTGCTCCGGTTTCATCTTGCATTGCCTTACCTCCCGAAGTGATGGCCATTGATATCCGTTCTCTCGATTTCGCTAGGCTCCTAATTTTCCATGGGTTTCCAAAGGAAGATGCTCTCCAATTCCTCTGCCAATTTATGTGGAAAGTTTCGGGTTTTCATCGGCCAAATATGATGAGTTTGGAGCATTTACGCCTTCGTTGTTTCTCTTATGCCTTACAAGATAAAGCTTTGTCATGGTTCATGGGCATTACACCGAATTCGATTCATACTTGGGACGAACTCTCGGCTATATTTTTAGATCATTACTACTCCATGGAAAATACGGCCGCCTTGAGAGTAAAAATAATCTCGTTCAAGCAAATGAAGAATGAACCGTTTCACTCCGCATGGGCTCGTTTTGAAGAACTTCTTGATATTTTCCCCCATCATCGCTTACCCAAGGAGATTTTGATCCAACTTCCTATGAGGCATTGGACCCGCAATTTCAATACATGGTGGATACGATGGTCGGGGGTAACATGACAGAACAACCCCCTCAAAAGATTCTCAAAGTTTTCACCACTCTTGCCGAAAATTCCCAACAAAGGTCATCACGTGCTTTATATTCGAGATCCAATGAGGTCAAAGATGTGAATGAAGCTCCTTCTCTGAGGGAGATCGATTTGGCCTCTATGAAGGCTCAAATGGCTAAATTCTCAAGCCCAAGTCCGGATCTCCCGTGCACGTCATTTGGAATGATTGGTCATGATACCACTTATTGTACTTTGAACACCTCTTATTACATGCCGGTGCCTCAATCGGAGGACGTTTGTGGGGTTCAAGGGTATCAAGTGGGGGCCGGTGTTGCTAAGACGGCTTTTGCCCGTCCGCCAAATCACAATCCTCCATATCATCCGAGCAACCGCATGCATCCGGGTTTTGGCCATACGAATCCTTATATGGGTCCATCTCGTCTACCGATTCTGGTAAATGCCTCCACTCCACCCTCCGAGCCAAATCTCATGGTAATCATGAAATAATTGCAATATTTTTCGGCTACGATGATGTCATTTGATGCTCGGTTCACCACTCTTGAGACCTCGACGAATGGGTTGAACACAAAGGTTGGGCAATTGGCTACCGAGGTAAATATGCTCAAGCAAGCCAATGAGAAAGGGGAATTTCCAAGCCAACCATCACATGCCCACGCGGTCACGATCCTTTAAAGTGGTAGGGTGGTTGACAATAAAGTTGCCCCGTCGTCCGATGAGGAAGATATTTCCATGCAAAATGTTCTTATTCCTCCCGGATCTACCCCCATGAGTCCCGTTTCGACAAAGGAACTTCCCGACTGCCTTCATAAGTCTCCAAATGCCTACAAGCCACCAACATCTAAGGCCCCTACGCTTTTTCCGTCCCGGCTACAGAGTTCTAAGAAAGTTGGACAATTCCAAAGGCTCTATGCCCTTTTGTCCAATGTAAACATCTTGCTTTCCTTGTTAGACGCCATTCGGGATATGCCCGCTTATTCCAAATTCTTTAAGGAACTTTTCTCCAAACCACTTGTGAGCGCTACGAATGAGAGAGTTTTTCTATCCAAGGAGGCAAGTGTGGTTTGAGACCATTCTCTCTGTGCTCTTAAGAAGGCGGATCCCAGCTCGTTTTGCATCAATATCACACTTGGGAATGGTAAAGTCACTACGGGTATGCTTGATTCTGGGGCGGGTATAAATTTGATGCCGTTTTCAATATACGAACAATTGGAGCTCCATCCTTTACAAGAAATACGCATTTGTTTGCAATTGGCCGATCGGTCAATTAGACACCCAAAAGGGGTGATCAAGGATGTTTTTGTCCAAGTGGGGAATATTGTGGTGTCGTTCAATTTTGTAGTATTGGATGTGGGCATGGTGGCAAATGATAGATCCGAACACACAATTTTACTAAGTTGCCCATTCATGGCTGCAACTCAATGTTTGATAAACATTGGGAAGAAAGATCTTAAGTTGTCCGTAGCGGGTGAAACGGTAATGTTTTCTATGGCTAATTTGTCCGCGATTCCATCAAGCGCCTTCTATGCGGACTGCTTACACATTGATGTTATTAAAGATTTAGATGACCAAGTTTGTATGGAAAAAGGGAGGAACGCGAAGAAGTTTGGCCCGAGAGTTTGTGTTGAAGGTCGTTATAAGGAAAATGAGACCCTCGTTCATAGTGATGATTAAATTGTGCTTCAATGTACTAAAGGATTGTGTAAGAAGGGTTGTGTATGTGTCATTGAGGGAAACGCCAACATTTTATAGGGGGATGGGGAGATTGTGGATGAAGGGTTAGAAGTTAAACACGTTGAAAAACTTGACGTTTATCTTAAGGAGATCATTAAACTGCTCGAATTGATTCCCAACAAGGTAGAGAGGAGGCACAAGCCCGAGATCAAGTCGCTCTTGTCTTACCTCACGAATGACTATTTGGAAGAAGAGAAGATCAAACCGGTTGAGTTTGAACATGAAGCTTTCCGGGCGATAGAAGTCGTGAATACGGATTTAAAAGAGGTTGGGCTTGAGAGAATGTTGTGAGTGGACGAGTTAGGTGAGTTTTGGAAGGGTCGATTTGAAGATGCTTGTTTCCACGAGGGAAGGACGCAACAAATCCATAACGAAGAGAAAGGGTTAATTGAGGATGATGTTGAACCCTCTTGAGAACTCCAAAGGCGTTCGAGTCAAAATCTTGAGGGGATAGCGAAGGTTGAGAGATTGGAAATGTTAGATAAGTTGGACAACCATCTTTCCTATTGTTTCTTAGCGGACTTTTTGGGTTACCATCGATTCCCAATTCCACCCGAAGATCGAGTTAAAGTGACCTTTGGGACGGTTGCCCTTGGTTAATTGCCACTGGAGTTAGGAAAGGCCTCGGGAGCATTTGAAAAATTGGATCCACCCGACAAGGAGGTTTGTGCTTTGGTGGATCCTCCAGTCTTAACCTCCACATAATCAAGAAGGGAGCTCGTCAAGTTAGTGACGTAAAACAAGCGCTTCTTGGGAGGCAACCCATGTTCTTTTCGTTTATTTCTTTTATTTTAACATTTCTTTCATTTTTTATCTTTCTTATTACAAAAAAAATCCAAAAACATACGAAAAATTGAAAAATTAAAAAATTTGTTGTCTTTTGGTTCTTTTTTGAACCTTGTTTTGTTTTGTTTTGTTTTGATTCATGTACATATTTGCTTGTGTTTTTGACTTTGTGTGATTTTCCATTTTAGTGCTTTTCTTGCCGACTCCAACCTTGACCGAATTGATGAGCTAGTAACGTTCATGGAGCCGGGAGACACAAGCCATGCTCAGTTTTTGCTTGGATTGCTTAGATGCTTAAGTGGACCCCAACGAGCTCGACCCAAACTCACTCGGTTAAGGAAGCTTCCATCTCACCCTCCTTTTACTTGATTTTCATTAAAATGCAATGAGGTCATTGCATGGTTTTAAGTGTGGGGTGGGTAGGTGGTTAGGGTCCGGGTGTCACAAAGCATGATTTGTCTTTCTTAACTCGAGCTTTGGCGAAGTGACGTATTCTTGGCGAAGTGATGCTTACTATTTGCACTTTTATATGGTTGAGTCAGTTTTTGTGTCTTGTGTGTCTATTACATGTTTAAGCAATCTCCACATGCTTAGAAGTTTGAATAGTTTACTTGTCAGGATTTTACATGTTTATGGCCTCTTGTGTCAAGAGTTGAATTTTTGTGCTTCGTCCAAAATCCGCATATATATATATATAATCAACATTTTCTCGTGAAAATATTGCAACGCTCTAAAAGATCTTTTGATTTGTTTTCAAAATTCTGTGCAAACTAGTGAGTAGCCTTGTGTGATTTATCGGCTTGCTTGCATTTTTTATGGAAACTGCATTCAGGAGGTTTGATTTTTCTCGTACATGATTGAATTCGAAAGTGACCTCGAGGCACATATATCACCCTTGTTCCGGCCATATCCATATATTTAAGCTACTTTAAAAATCCTGAACGAGCCCCTTGAGCCTATGTCCCGATTCTTGTTAGCCGAGCCCTATTTTAGCTCTTATATCTTCATAAATTGTGAGGTAAGAGTGTATGAGTAGTTGACAAGAAATGTGAGGGAAATCGATTGTGGGTTTTGGGTTTTGAGTTGCTTATACAAAAAAAAGAGGGGGTGGGGAAGAAGAATAATACTCCAACACAAATCACGAAAAGAGATTAAGCGTGCGTTCAAGTGAAAAGCCTAATTTAAAAAGGGGTAATTTTAGTAAAAATAAGTGAATTCAAAAAGCTTCTAAGTGTGGTGAAATAAAGTCGGAAAAGTGTGTGAGTATACGAAAGGATTTCGAATGAGAGTTTGGTGAATTGGGAAGGGTGAAGCAATCATAAGCTTCGGGTTTAGAAATTAGGATTTTGTTATTGATCACGTTTGATCGTGTGTTAGCCACTATATCCAAATGTTTCATACCTTACCAAAGAGCCAATATTACTACCCATAATAAAGACCTCTTTCGATTCTTGTTTGGTCATGTACTACGTGCAATTTTGAGCGTCCGATTTATGAAATCTTGACAAGGTGCATGCATTGACCGACTTGAGCGTAAACATGTCCTATATACACTTGAGCGAATTGAGTGAACACCCTCAAAATTCCTTTAGAGAGGAAGTCGTCGATTTGGCTTGCATTTGAGAAAGAGTAATACGAGTAATTCTTGGCGATAGCGAGTCTATGTTGATACTATCATCATACTAATAAGGATAAGCATAAGGATTTTTCTTTTCACATAATGTTCTATGCATGTACACTCTCGATTCTTTTCGTTGTTCGAGGACGATCAAACCTATAAGTTTGGAGTATTTGTTTTGCATGTAATTGTTGTGTTTTTTCAAATGTTTTTAATTAGGATTTATTTGTTTTTTAGTAATTCTTGAGTCTATTAGTTAGGTTTTTAGGTTCTTTTTCTTGTTTTAATGTTTTTCATGATTCTTGTTTAAATTTATATTTTATGTGGTTTAAAGGGTTCAAATTAATTTGAAGTTTAGCTTAATTTTTGGGTTTTGATGATTCAAATTCCTATATTTATAGGTAAAGGCATTAAGGGCTAAAGTTCAAGTAATGCCGTGTCAAGAATTGCCAAAAGTTGTGCCAAAATAAGCTTCAAAAGTGCAAACTTTCTGGAATGCTCGCCAAGGCACGCCACTCCTCGCCAAATTTCACGCTAGGCCTTGGCATTATCCACGTTCGTCGACAAACTCCACGCCAAACATGCTGGTGCCCACCTGCCCAAGCCTAAAGTCAAGCCAGGGGGGGGGGGGGCGCTTGGTGTTAGCTAAAGTCCTCGCCGGATCCCCACGCCAAACGTGCTTGGCGTTAGCCAAAGTCCTCGCCAAATGCCACACCAAGCTCACCTGCACTTACCTTTTGCCAAACTGCACGCCAAAGTAGACGCCATCCCCCCTCCCAGCTGCTTGGCGCTTGACGAACTGCAAGCAAAACTTGATGCCAAACCCCCTACTAGCTGCTTGGCGCTTGCCAAGCTACAAGCCAAACCTCACGCCAAAGGGTCATTTCTGGTCAAACCCGGGAATTTCAAGCCTCTAAGGCTATTTTGGTCCATTTAAACCCAATTAAACCTAGTATAAATAGATCCAACTCTCATTGTGTAAATTATCACTCAAATTTCCCAACTCTTGCATGAGTTTTGGAATATTTTCTCTCTCTTGTTCTTAGTTTAATTTTGAAGATTGCCTTGGGTTTGTAAGCTCAAGATGAATCCAAGTACTCCCTTGGATTTTATTTGCTTGTAATTTCATTCGAGTTATTAGAATCTTTCTTGAATTCAAGTAAGCTTTCTTTTATTTATGCCTTGTTCTTCAGTTTCATGCATGTTCTTCAATTTTATGAATTTTGCCTTAACTAGTAGAATTAGAGCTTGATCTTGTGAATTGGCTATGGAATCTAGATGAGTGACACATCTAGATTATATACCGGGTCCTTGATCATTTTTATTTTTAGTATTTCATATGCTTTTTTTAGGATTTTATTTTCATGCATTGTTTCATGCTAAATCTTAGATCTACGCTTTGTTCCTTATTATTTTACGTAATATTTTTTAAACTTTGACATCAATTATCATTACTCTTTCTATTAATGCTTTCAAATTTTGTCAATTTTCATTATTCGAGTTTTTATGTTCATGCAAGTATGGTTGTATCTTGAGCTTTCATGCTTGTACTTAGTGAAACATTGCTTGTTTTTGCTCAGTTTTTCATTGTTACTTGAAATTCTTAATCCGAGGCACACGACGAGGCATTCTAAAGACTTTGAGCAATTATTGTCTGAGTTTGCAGTACTAGGCTCTTGGAGCCCGTTTCAACCCATAGATTGCCTTCTTAAGCTTACAGACAAGATTGGAATTATTGGTATCATCCCGACTTTCAAAATCCCGTGGTTGCTTCATGTAGATATCCTGCTCCAAGTCTCCATTAAGGAAATCATTGTTCACATCAAGTTGTCTTATAGTCCAATTTAGGGTTACAACAAGTGTTAACACAATCCTGATAGTAATAGGTTTGATCATAGGACTAAATGTCTCCTAATAGTCAACTCCAGTACTTTGAGTGTATCCTTTAGCCACTAACCTGGCTTTATATCTCGCAAGTGAGCCATCAGAATTTCTCTTGATCTTGTAGATCCATTTGCATCCTACAATAGGTTTGTTTGAAGGAGCGGGAACCAGGGTCCAGGTTTTGTTCTTCATTAGTGAAGAGTATTCAGACTGCATTGCCTCCCTCCAATTTTCCAATTGAAAGTCTTCCTTTTCTGAGGATGATTCAACTTCAGTGTTGACTGAGACAAGAGCCTTAGGCTTGAAGATTCCTGCCCATGATCTTGTTACCATGGTATGTTATGGTTTAGGAGATGGAGTGGAAACTTGTCTATTGTTGTCAATTTGGAGATCAACTACAAGAGGTATGGTGGTTGCACTTGACAAGGGAGAATCATTAGCAGGAGTGTGATGACTTGATGAGGGGATGCCATGAGATGGAGACTTTTGATTTGTAGAATGTGGTACAAAATGTTTAGAGACTGTAATGATGGGGTGAGCTGATAGGTTAGAGGCTTCTGAAGTTACATAATGAGTTTTTACTGAGGCTTTGTTAAGATAAGGAAAACTGGTTTCTTCAAAAAGAATATGTCTGGTTATGATCATTTTTCCTAAGGGTAAGAGGACCGTATAGCCTTTGTAATTGTCACAATAACCAATGAAAGTATAAGGCAAGGATATAAATTGCAGTTTTTGTTTTTTAATAGGTCTAATGTAGGGATAACACGGGCATCCAAACACTTTGAGATGAGTGTAATCTGGAGAGATTGAGTATAAGCACTGATATGGAGACTTATCTTTCAACACTCTAGTATGTAGCATGTTGATAAGATAAATAGCTGTTTTGAGGCATCAATCCAAAAGAAATGTAGAACACCGGACTGATCTAAAAGGGCTAAGGCAACCTCAATAATGTGTCCGTGCTTCCTTTTAGCAAATCCATTATGTTGTGGAGTATAGGGAAAAGAGACTCTGTGTTGAAATCCTTGTTGTTGTAAGAAAGAATTGAAGCTTAAGAACTTTGTCCCTCCATCACTTTGAAGAGTTTAAATCTTGGTTTTGAACTGATTCTCCACTAACTTTCTTAATTGTATAAATGCAGATAGAGCCTCGCCTTTTGCTTTCAGAAAGTAAATCCAAGTGTATCTAGTATACTGATCCACAAAGTTGATGTAGTACATATGATTAGAGTAAGTGTGTACAAGTGATGGCCCCCAGAGGTCACAATGAATTAGTTCAAAAGCATGAAAATGTGTAGTGTGAGATTCAGGAAAAGGTAGCTTACGTATATCTTGGATTTGCAGCAAGCATCACAAAATGGCAAATTGTTATTATTATCATCAAAAGGAAAATTATAGTGCTTAAATTTCCAACAGTTTCAATAGCAGGATGCTCTAATCTTTGATGCCAAACACACATGTCACAGAAAAATTAACTAAGGGTTGATTTACCATCAACTTATTTGCAAATTTATTGAAAGTAGTAAAAGAACTGGCTGCTTGAGCTTTCCCTTGATCTTCCTTGGTTTGTAATTCAAATTGGTACAATCCATGTTTAAGTTTCCCTTGTAGTAGAGGTACTCCTGTAGCTTGATCCTTAATGACACAAAGAGTAGGATGAAACTCAAAAAATACAGCATTATCTTGAACAAACTGAGATACACTCATGAGGTTTTTGGTGATGCAAGGAACAAGTAGTAGATTCTTGAGATGAAATATAGAATCACAATGAGGAGACTTAAGTTCAGTGTTACCAATGTGTGTGATATCCAGACCTGTTCCATTTCCCATATGCAGCTTGTTTAAACCTTGATATTCAGAGATGGTGTTGAGATTTGACATATCATAAGTGACATGGTTTGTAGCTCCTGAGTCTGGGAACCAGTTCAATGCATCTGAGGTGACTAAGGTGCTGTCCTATCTTTGAGAGGCAACCATAGTTATGGGATTGTAGTTCTTATTGTTAAACTGTCTTGAGCTCTGATTTTGACTTGATGAGTTAGGAACAAAGTTCAAATCTCCTTTTTAATAACATTTATCAGCACTATGATTTGTATAATGAAAAATTTGTCAAGCAGCTTTGTTGAAGGAGTTCCTTCCTCTACTTTGTCTACCAACACCCCTATAATAGTTTCCTCTTCCTCTAGCATTTTGATAAGAGGTGTATGTTTCTCTTTTATTCCCTTGAACAGCAAGATTGGCAACTAGGGTGCTACTATCTTCAACTAAAGTAGGATTAGCAGCTTCAATCCTATTCCCAAATCTCAGTAAAAGAGCACTCACTTGATTCGCATTACAAAAATAAGGTTTAAAAGTAACTGACACAACAACAGAGTCATTCACTACCAAGGCCAGAGAGTATGTGCATAACTTGATCTGATTCCGAAACTTTTTGACCAGTGGAAGCTAAGGCATCACAACATAATTTCACCTTATTGAGATATTCTCTAATGGAAAGATTACTTTTTTTCACTGTGGTTAACTGCAATTTGTATTGCATCTGCCTGGCTAAGGCTTGACTGTAGTAATTTATCTCCAAGGCTTTCCACATATGGTGAGAAGTGTCTAATCCAACCATGAGCACCAACAGTCCTTCTGACAGTGATGATAGCAGACATGAAGCTAGCAACTGGTCTTGTCCTTGATAAGTAAGAAATTCTGGATTCAACACTAAAGCATTAAGATTTCTGTACTCTTGATGAGCTTCTGTGGGATAGAGACAGATCCACTGAGATAATCTTCAAGTCCATAACCTCTTACAGTTGTAAGGATGTGTTGTTTCCAAATGAGATAATTTGAATCTGATAGTTTTTTTGTGAGAAGTTGAGATTGAGGTTGAATTATTCGCAGATTTGCATTTGTGTTGTTGAGGATAATATTTGAGGATGTAGTTGTAGATGATTCAGCCATGATGAGACCGGAAAAGACTAATAAATAAAAGATATGATAGTAGCACCAGAGACAGGTAGACAGGTTCAGAAACCTGCTCTGATATCATATTTTGGGATTAGCTAAACATGAAATAAGCTAAGCATTTCATTATCAACATAAATCAGCATACATCAGGTTGCCATTTTGAGAAGATGACAAAGACAGTAAATAGGGCTGCTTGACCACAGAAAAGCTGCAAGCCCTAGACACGTGTAGCTATAATAGAGGCTACACTAAATCCTAGAAAACGGACGGTAAAGATGACAGAATATTAATGCTTGACTCAGTTTGGAAGCTATCAACCTGCTACAAGACAAGAAGGGATGGCTTGATGTTATGTTATGCATGGGGTGATTCTGATCGGCTGCATGAACATGCATGACGACATATTTCAACAAATATTTTAATAATGATTTATGTTTCAGTTGCCAAAGACGCACCTTCTCGGTTGCTTCACATTTCTTAGGTGCTGAGACCCGAGATTCCCATAGAAAATCTAGAAACCAGAAGATTGAACGACATTCCTCTTGCCCACCTAGTGGTTCCTGCTTGACGGGTCTGGATTCAATTGCTCTAATGGTCTTGCAGTCTATGTTGGGTTCTTGGAATAATAATAAAAACATTTGTGTAGTAGGAACGCCTATGGGATTTGATCCTGCACAGAGGGGTTGCATGGGTGGACCAGCAGAGGGCATGATGACTTTCGATACCAACTACAAGGACACCGGTTTGTTTGGTTTTTATGCTGTTTCTAAGGTGCGGTGGGGTACGTACGGTCCGTCCCAGTGCTTTAACAGCTTTACTAAAACAAAATGCAAAAATGATTTAGTGATCTCACGTGAGAGTATACGAAATTTATTAAAGAAGATCATTTTTAGCTACTGTTCCACTTTCTAACATGTCCACATTAATTTTGGAACTGGTCTCGCAAAGAACATACTTGTGGACATTAAATTGTCCTTTATATAAGTATAATAATAAGACTGGTGAAAGAATTAATTAAGTTTGTCTTAAATCATAACTAATTTCCTCGATTTTAATGCGTAATTAATTCTTCAAGCCGCAGTGCAAATCGAAAATAAAAAATAATATTATTGTGGCCTAGCTTCAGCCACGAAAAAGACTTCTCTGGGGGGCTATCTTCAATTTTGTACGGGTCATAACCTTTCAAATTTAGAATTTTCTTTTCAATTTGTAACAAACTTATTAAAAGCTTTAATATTTTGTAAATTGTAAAAGAAAAAGAATAAGGAGAAGGTATAAAAGAGAGACGAATGAGACGGTAGAAATTAAGATTTTCTTATTCATCAAAAACTCTTTTTATACAGGGTATCATTTACATGTTTTCATAATACATAAAGATAATAAATATATAAACTGCCCCTCATCAGTTACTTGTTGATAAAGGCACACTAATTGTATTTTTCCTTCAACACTCCCCATTGTGCCAATTCAACTGGTGAAATGGTATTTTATTGATGCCTTGTTAAGATTTTGTCAAGTAACAAAACCCAATGTGAAAAATAAAAGTTGGTCTAAGGAAAAAGAGTACAACAATTATATTTATGAATGGGGAAAATAAACTCGCGTCAATGATTTCTTTTAGGTATCAAATTACATTTTGATTCTATTCCAGTGGTATTGAGCTTTCTTGATAGTTAAATCAAGATAACAATTTTGAGAAATTAATATTTGGTCAAGTGTATTAGTAATGGTACAATAATGCGCATATTGTAGGTAGGTAGAGAATTTCAGCTCCCACCAAATCTTCGTCATTCCATTGTCGAAATTGATATTTTCTTATATCTTCAATTTGACCAATTATAGGAGTGCTAACATATTGCAGTTATCTATATTTAATTGCCTGATCATCTTTTGGTTATATGCAAACTGTAGAATTTAGTATTCCACAAACTTTGTTTTAGTTTACAGCCTTAACATGACCAAGTTTTCCCATGGTTCATTACCTCAAATTAAAATTTCAAAAAACTAGCGATATCTCTTATTTCATTAAGAGTGTATGTTATGTTCCTTTCATCGACATATACAATTATAATCGCAAACTTGAAACTTATTTTCTTTATAAATACGTAAGGGCATAGATTATCTTTTCCCAATCAAGTAGTCAATTAAACAGTTATACTACATCCGCTAGGATTGTTTCAATCCATAAAGTGAGTGTTTTAATTTAATTGCAAATGCACTCAGTGGCTTAGAGTCACTTGCCTTGGCAATGAAAAGCCAGCAAGCACTTTCGTATATATCTTTAAATTGCGATCCCCATAGAGATATGATGTAACGACAAGTATAAGCTGCATTCTCAATTCTTTAATTGGAATTTTAACATCTATTATGGGAGAGTACATATCACCATAGTCAATTTCAGGGCGTTTTGAGAAATTTTGTGCTTCAATTATAGATTTGCATCTCATGGCTTTGTTTTTCTAATTTCGCTTTCTGACAAAACTTTGTTTATGTCCTACAGGCTTTACACTTGGTGAGGTTAGCACTACCAAACCAAATATCTGCGTTGTTGTCTGTGAATTTAGTTCTACCTGGATTTGTTCTTTATATTTAGGTCAATTTGCTCTATATTGATATTTCAATAGAGTGTGGTTCGATACTATTATGCTCTATGATTCCTTGAGTAACAATGTATATATCATCAATGTGTCTAGAAGATCTTTCCATCAACTCATATAAACTCATATTGTACATTGAGATTTCTTTATTCTCTGAAATCATATTAAACTTCGTATCGTCCTCCAGTAATGATTCATGGACATAAGTATAATATGAGATAATCTAATGAGAGTCATTATATTCATTGATGATCAGTTAAGGTTGTGCGATACATGCCCGCTTATTCCTTGGGCGAGTATTGATCGAACCAAGTGACCTCCCTCTGTTCCTTTTGAGAGTCATGACCTCAACCACACCTCCACTAAGTATGATTGCAATGTATTAATTTGCGACATTGTGCCCTTTATGAGGACTTTTAAACTTGCAGACACATTTGCAGATTTACATATATGATCTCGTCACTTTAGAAATTGAGTCTTCTATACTTTGAAGATCAATTGTTCACTTTACTTTTTTTTCACGTTACATTGTGAAATGCGGGGATCATAATGAGACATAGTATGAAATTATTCATGTCATTCCATTAGAAAATACATTTTCTTATCTCCCCCTAACGAAGGGAAGACTGTCTCATTAGAGTGACAAATTCGCTAATTTAGTGATAAAGAGATCGTCTGTCAAAGGTTTCAAATAGAGGATGACTGTTAGAGATTCATATCCAACATAAATACTTAATCGTCTTTAGAAACCCATATGAATGCACTGTGGGGCGCAATAGGCACATATACTGCTTAATCAAATATGCGTAGATATGAATTATCAGGCTTATATCCAGTTACCAACTGGTACGTAAAATATTCGGTTAGCAAAGGTTCATAAACGAATAAGTAAGAGTTGCGTGCAATATTGCATAACCCTGTGTGAGGACAAATGAGTGCGCATAAATACTGTCTTAGTCACCATCTATATTCTTTGTGATTGTGTCTTCTTTGAGACCTTATTATATATGCACATTATGGTACAAGATCCAGGACATTGATCGTTATTAAAATGCAATAGACATCAAGTACTTTTGATGTAAACTCTCTAGCATTATGAGATTGGGTGCTTTATAAGGGTGGTGAGTCCTCAATTATATTAAATGTGCTAGAAGTTTTGCAAATGCAACATTTTTATGGACAATACGTGCCAAAGCATCGACCAAAACTATATAATACTTGAATGATCCGCATTTTGAATGGTTGTGTCAACATGTATCAACAATTATCAATTATAAGAATGGAATATTATACTTTGTATCTTTATCAAATGAAGGTCACAATCATACAATTTTGCTATTGAACGAGTTTTAAAATAATGAGTGATGTATCTTTGAGATATGAATGTATGTAGTGCTCCTAGTACTTTAGAATGCACTAGCTGTAATTGAACAACATTAGTTCGACACTATATTGTGTATTAAATTTCTATCTCATTTTGTGTTTCACTCAAAATAAAAGATGTCCATATTAATTTCTTATAATATGGACCATCATATTACGATGACCAAAGAATCCAAGTCAGTCGTATCAAAACTTGAATGAGTCGTGTCCAAGAGTTCTTTGTTGGCCATATCGTATGATTCAATGATCAAAAAGTAGTAAAGTAAAATTACTAGATTGACTCTAAAACCATAAATTAAAAGTATAGTTCCATTCTCATAATATACTTCTTAATGATAATCATCAACATGAATATCATCAAACTCAACAAGGTTCATTCGCTCTTGGTCCATAATGAGCTTTTATGACTTTAATCAATGTGCCACCAGGCCTCAAGACTTTGTCACATATAAATATCAATTAAGTGAATAATTTTCTATTCTTTGACAAATCCTCACATTCCTCCAGAGATGAATGAAATACTTTTCTTTCTAATATTTTACATTATTTACTAAATATGTTACATTATATCTAATAATTTTCTCATGAACCTTGTATGTGAATGTGTGGTAAATAAACTCAAGTACATTCAATGCTTTAGAATGAAATAAAAAATTCATATGGTAAGACATGTTTTTAGTCGCAACATATCAAAGTCATTTACCCTTTTTAGCAAGCAAACCAATTTCTTTTCACTAAATTCTTAGGCTTGGAAGTAATGTTTCATAAAATTTTCAAAATATTCATTTAGAGTACATCAAGAATTTATTGAGATTTTGAAACTATATATACTTCCAATATAAGACTTGGGGTCAATATGAATTCTCAAATTCATAAGAGAATTAATTTTGACTAAGTTTGACGATTCTTTGTCAATTAGGGGTTGATGGGTGATATTATTGTGGAATTTTAGTTATTCTAGTTTACACATCAAACGAATAATGGTAGTACTCAACTTCTTTTGAGTATATTAAATTGTATTTAGATTGAGTTAGTTTAATTAATTTCTTTAGATAATGAATTTGAAGTATGTAATAATCTTTCTTTGATATCATGTGAATATACTTTATCACAAGACTTATTTACACAATTCTTTATCGTTCATGAACTTTCATTATCATGAAAATATTCAAATATACAACCAATGATATATACATTGAAAGTATCTTTATAAAATCAACTTGAAGAGAATCACCAACATACATGAATCTATCAATTCATCGAAGTTCATGATCAACATACATGAAATCTATCAATTCATCGAGATTCATGATTAACTAAACATATTGACAAAATTGTGATCAATCTCTCATCTAATCGTGTAAATAACTTTATTTATGATTTCTTAGAAATCATCTAAAATCATAAGTAATAATATATTATGTACTCTATGAATATCATTAAAGTATTGTAAAATTTCATGTTTGTCAATTTGCACATAAGTTCATGTGCATATAATCATAAGTAACATATATACATATACATGCTTTGTATAAGAATACCCAATAATACATATCATGACATATATTCATATAAACAAATATTTATTAGTTCATTTAATAAATAATAGGGTAATTCGAGTTACCTTGGAGGAAAGTCATGATTCTTTCCTAATCTTGTTTTTAGGTTTCGGATTATACAAAATTTTAAATCCGATCTCCATCGTAAAGATTTAACCTCTACGTTCTTTAAATAATATATCCAAAATCCAGCTTCATCCAACGGTTAGATTGTGTGTAACTAAAATTTTAAAATAAGCTTAGCAGACAGTTCAGAGAAACGAGATCAACTCTGTTCAAAATTCATTATCGGATTCTTCAGACTCCATATTTAAATCTCGACCATTCATATTGAACCTATATATGTTTTAAATAACATATCCAAAATTTGGCTTGATCCAACAGTTCTATTATATAAAATCGTATTTTGCAAAATACTGCACATAAATTTCCAAAATTAAAATCTGCTCTGTTCGAAATTTTATATATATATTCTCGTATCTCAGAATCCAATCTCTACCGTTCATAATGTAATTCAAAAGTTCATTAATATTTTATAAAAATTTGAGCTCGATCCAACGGTTGAAATCTGAGAAACCGATGTTTAAACATATAAAGCAGTTAGAGACTTGACCCGCGAAAATTGTGTGTAGGTTATGGAGGCTTATTCTCGATCACTCTCAATAGGTTAGAGTTTCGTGCTAATAATGTGTAAAAGGAAAAATATAAGGAGAAGATATAAAAGAGAGTCGAATGAGACGGTAGAAATTAGGGTTCTCTTATTCATCAAAGACTCCCTTTATATAGGGTATCAATTACATGTTTACATAATACATAAAGATAATAAATATCTAAATTGTCCCTCATCAGTTACTTGTTGACGAAGGCAAACTAATTGTATTTTTCCTTCAACATACATATCATTTTAAATTGAACTTTTCTGTTTTAGAAGGGCCCCATAGAAACAAATACTTAATGATATATATATATATATATATATATATATATATATATATATATATATATATATATATATATATATATATATATATGTGTGTGTGGTGTGTGTGTGTGTGTGTGTGTGTGTGTGTGTGTGTGTGTGTGTGTGTGTGTGTGTATTTCGGTATTCATTAGTAGTATTAATTAATAAAAGCTTTTATTATTTTTATGTCTTAGTTTTATGTACTTAATCTTTTTATAAAATATTTATTAGAAGTATAAATTAACATAAAAGATAGAATGTGAGTCAGTTATAGTCATTGTTATCGAGTTTGTTTCAACGACTATCGAATTCACGAGTTCCCAATATGAGACTTGGGCTCCATACCGGAAACTCATGAGTTCTCGTTATTACGGGGACTCACTTTTTTATTTCATTGGAGAGGGCTATTATGGTGCTGCTATTTTCTATATAGATTATATAATGTATTGTATTTTGATGCAAAAAACGAGTTGATAGATTTTATATAGTGTATTGTATTTAGTAGAAAGAGATTGACCCATGCAAAAAACGAGCTGATAATAGATGCAAAAGTTGTGAAATTTTTGGACTTAAGACTAAAACAACCAAATAAAAATGGATCATAAAAGATGAAGAAAACTTTCGATGAAATATGTTGAGTCACGTATTTTCATAAATATGTTAATATGATTTATTTTGTTATATTTAATATTTTAACTTTCTTTCCAAGATTCAATTATTTATGAAACATTTTATATTTATCATATTTGGTAATTATCATGTATATTATTTGGTCTTAAATTAGGTTGTAATTCTCTTTCTCTTATATGGAATTCTTATATTGTAGTATATATTATTTACGAGTCTAAGATTTTATCTTATTTCCATATATTAATATATATGTACAATATATTATGTATATTTCTTCGTAATTGTGGATTTCGAAACTGACTTACTAATGATATTTACTTACTTTATTTTGTATATATCATTTTTTTTTCCTTATTGTGTAAGTCTCTTATACAATTAAGGTGTGCCTATATAAAGTTAAGGGATTGCTAAAAAATGAGACACGCTTTCGGAGAAGATAAATGAATCAAAAATTCGTTGAGATAATATTTTATTCTTGACGGAGTTTTTCAAAATTGGTGGATGAGACTACAAATGCAACATTATTTTTCTTATAATTGTTGTGTTTTTCTCGTATTTTAAATTAGGTTTTAGTGTCATTTTTAGTGGTTTTGAGTCGGGTTTTATTAGATTTTTCGTTTGTTTTCTCGTTTTGTTGTTTTTCGTGTTTTTCTTTGATTTTATACTTAATATGGATTAATGGGTTTAATTAATTAATTTTATATTTAATTTAGGTATTTATTCTGGTCTGGATATAGTCGAGTGTGGGTGTACGAGTGAAGTTTTAGCGGAATCGGGCCTCGATTTGAAGTATTATGACTGACACTGGGTACGTGTTACGACACTGGGTTACCCAGTGTCCGACAGCAACTGCCGAGAGTGCCAAGACCCAGCGCTGAGCCTGCCCGACGCCTGCCGACACCTGCGCACCACAACTGCCGAGAGCGCCGAGCGCTGCCGAATTGACTGCCGAGAGCTGTCGATCGACTGCCGAGCAGTGGAATTGACTGCTCGACGGTGTGTTTCTGCCTTACGCCCGTCCTGCCGAGAGCTGTCGATCGAATGTCGTTCCAATCGATCGACTGCGAGCCATGCCTGTCGAGTCCCGCGCGCACCTGTCGAGCACTGTCGATGCCTGCCGAGCCCGTCCGGCCATGCCTGCACACGCCTGCCGACAGCGGCCGACCACTCCTGCCCAGCACCGAGCCAGCTCGCCCAGCTCTGAGCCATCTCGCCCAACACCCGAGCTAACCGAGCCATATCGACCAAAATGGTCTAGTTGAGTCAAATATGGGAAATCCAAGCTTACAAGTGATAATTGACCAATTTACCCCTAATTACCTTGTATAAATAGAACTTTACTCTCATTTTGTGAAAAGACACCTCCTTCCAACCCAAGATTGAGTTTGGGATTATTTTCTCTCTCTAGATTTAATCTCAAGCCTTGCTTTAGGTTTGTAAGCTCAAGAAGGATTCAATTACTCCCTTGGATTCTTAATTCCTTGCAATTTCAATCAAGCTTTTGGATTCTCCTTTTAATTCTAGTAAGGTTTCTTTAAATTTCATGCTTTGTTCTTCATTTGTTTTATGCTTTTTGCCTTAGCTATTAGAATTGTTGCTTGATCTTGTGAATCATCCATGGAATCTAATTGAGTGACACAACTAGATCATAGATTGAGGCCTAGATCGTTTAATTTCATGTAATTTCATATGTTTCATGAGTTTTTCTTCATTTCATGGCTTTTGTCTTAGCACCTTGAATTCATGTTAGATCCTAAGAATTGACTATGGAATCTAGACGAGTGACACGTCTAGATCATAGATCGGGTCTTGGATCGTCTTGATTTTGAGTTTTTCACATGCTTTATTTGCAATTTAATTTCCATGCTTAATCCTAGATCTATGCTTTGTTGCTTGTTATTTTTCATAAAGTTTTAAAATTCTCCCTCTATTTTCATTGATATATCCATTCATGCTTTTAATTTTTGCTTATTTGCATTATTTGAGTTTTTATGCATTGTTGTACCTTGTGCTCGCATGCTTGTACTTGGTGAAACATTGCTTGTTCTTGATAAATCTTCAATTTTGCTTGCATTTTCATTGAAGGCATACGACCAACTTGCTATTTCAATTTCTAGTGTAGTTTAGCTAGTTTAATTGCTTTATTTTCATTTTCCTTTTTATTTCCAAAGCTTGAAACACATTGATCCTTCAATCGAATCGATTTCCGATAACACCAAGCCATGAACCCATTGATACTTTCAACACCATGAAAACTCTACACACTTCAAAATGTCACCGTTGCGACTCAGCTTGGTTAAGGCTTTCAATTTTCTTGTAGTTTCATTGTGTTTTTAGCTTTCTTTGTTATTTGATGTTTTTGTTTAGTATGGAAGGTTCTTATAGCTATGGTGGATACATCCCAAACATGGGAGGGCATGGTGCAAACCATGTTAGGAATGAGATGTATAATGGATTTGGCAACGTGAGACGGCATGGTGCAAACCACGTTGCCAATGGTGGATTCAGTTGTGGTCAACCCAACATGGGAGGGCATGGTGCATACCATGTTGGGTCGAGCGGCTTCTTGGGTTCAAATGGTTCGTATGGAGGTTACAGAGCCCCTACTTCTCAAATTTTGAACATGTATGATGGAGGCTTCGTTAATCCAAATGGGATCGTTAGTAACCAGAATCCGAATTCCACTCCGTATGGAGGATATGGTGCTTCCAATCACTTTCCAAAGATGTATACTCCGACATCCGGTCCATATGGTGGCTAAATTGCTCCCACTCCCTATTTGAATATGTATAATGGTGGCTTTGGGAATCCCGGCCCGTGTGGAGGTCCTCCTACTTTGAATCTCAATTTTGGGACGCGCATAACCCTATCCGCTAAAGATCACGAAGATTATGAGTTGTTTGGAGGTTCGAGCTACAATATCGAAAGTGGCCCCCCCATCCGCACTATGAGGGATATTAACAAACCTTTTGTGGGATGTGCATGGTGTGGATCGCGTGGTCATGTTACCGACTCATGCCTTTCCCTTCCCTCATTCAGCTTTTCGATGCCTCGTTCGGATGGAGGTCATGGATATCATGTGAGACCCGCTTGTGCTATGCCTTCTTTTGCTTCACCGCCAACTCATAGTCCTCTTGTTATTCCTCACGTGGGCCCACTTATCCCAGTGAATGATCCTACCCCGACCTTCGATCCGACCCTCATGCTCGCTATGCAATCTTTTCCCGTAGCGTTGGACTCACTCGATACTATCCTCGATAAGTGTGGGGTAGTTGATAATAAGGTAGTCTCGTCGTCGGAGGAGGAGGTGTTTTCAATTCTGAGTGTTCTTACTCCTCTTGATTCCACCCCCGTGGACCTCACTTTGCTTTCTCTTTCAAAAAATTCTATTATCGATCGGATATATATGGACATGATCGAAGGTATAGTCGAGCGAGATTTATGGAGGAAAAGACCAATGAGGAGGTGGTTGGCCCGTATGTCGATATTGAAGGATGTTGTGAAGATGAGACCCTTGTCCTACATGATAAGTCCGTTGTGCCTGTATGTGACCCTAATTTGTGTGTAGATGATTCTCGATGTGTCGTTGAGGGAAACGACGAGTTTTTAGAGGGGGAGGTGGAGGTTAGTGATGATATTATTGGAGAGATTGAAGAGTGTCTTGAGGGGGTCGGTGGATTGTTTGAGTTAGTTTCCGATGAGACCGAGAGGAGGCAAAAGCCCGAGCTTAAGCCTCCTCCGTCTCCCCTCGAGCATGCTTATTTAGAGAAAGAGGAGAGCCAACCGATTACCATCTTGGAAAATTCAGATCGAGGTGAACGGGAGGGATCGATTGGAGCGATTAAAGTTCTTAAGAGTGCGATTGGTTGGAGACCCGGAGTGATAAAGGGAGCTAGCCCTTAGACTTACTTGCATAAACTCGTCTTGGAGGATGATGCCACACCACCTCGAGGATTTTAAAGGCATTTAAATCCAGATTTTGAGGAAATAGTGGAAGACGAGAAGGTGATCGAGGATGAAAAGGGAAAGTTATTGGCCTCGAGGGATACGACGAGATGAAGGATGTTGATCGATTCTAAGAGGTTAAATGCGGATATCAAAAGCGATTGTTTCCCTCCCCCATTGCTCGACCACGTGTTGGAAAAGATAGCCGGTAATTACTCCTTTTGTTTTTGGGATGAGTCGTCGGGCCACTTCAAAACCACCATTCCACCCGAGGACCTAGTCGAGACGAGCTTCATTTGCCCATTCCGAACATTTTCTTTTTGGCGGATCTTATATGAGCTATGCAATGCGCCAAGGACGTTCCAAAGAGTGGATCCTCCCAACAAGGAGGAGATTATTTTGGTGGACCCTCCCGTTATCTTTCCACCTTGATAAAAAAAAAAGGGAGTACGTCGAGCTAATGACGTAAAACAAGTGCTTCTTGGGAGGCAACCCAAGTTCTTCTCGTTTATTTCTTTTATTCTCTTTCTTTCTTCTTAAAATGAAAATCCAAAAATATTTGAGAAACTTAAAAACAAAAAAAATATTTTGTTGAGATTCGTGTACATATTTTCTTGAGTTTTTAATTTCGTGTGACTTTCTTGTATAGTGAGTTGTTTTTCGACTTCAACCTTGGGCGATTGGATAAGCGAGTAGCGTTCATGAAGCCATGAGATACTACCATGCTCGATTTTTACTTGGATTGCTTAGATGTCTAGGTGGACCCCACCGAGCTCGACTCAAACTCGCTCGGTTGAGAAAGTTTTTATTCACCCTCCTTTTACTTGATTTTCATTAAAATGCGATAAGGGTATTGCATGGTTTAAGTGTGGGGTGGGTAGGTGGTTATGGTCCGGGTGTCACAAAGCATGATTTGTCTTTCTTAACTCAAGTCTTGGTGATGTGACGCATTCTTGGCGAAGTGACGCTTACTATTTGCGCTTTTATATGGTTGAGTCGATTTTTGTGTCTTTTGTGTGTCTATTACATTTCTAAAAAGTTGCCACATACTTGGAAGTTTGAATAGTTTACTTGTCGGGTTTTTACATGTTTATGCCCTCTTGTGTAAGGAGTTGAATTTTTGTGATTCGTCCAAAATCCGCATATATTTATATATATAATCAACATTTTCTCGTGAAAAGATTACAAAGCTCTAAAAGCTCTTTTGACTTTTCTCCCAAATTCGGTGAAAACTAGTGAGTAGCCTTGTGTGATTTATCGGCTTGCTTGCATTTTTAAAGAAATTGCATTGAGGAGGTTTACTTTTGCTCGTACATGATTGAATTCGAAAATAACCTCGAGGCACATATATCACCCTTGTTCCAGCCATATCCATATATTTAAGCTACTTTAAAAATCCCAAAAGAGCCCCCTTGAGCCTATGTCCCGTTTCTTGTTAGCCGAGCTCAATTTTAGCTCTTATATCATCATAAATTGTGAGATAAGAGTGTATGATTAGTTGACAAGAAATGTGAGGGAAATCGATTGTGGGTTTTGGGTTTTGAGTTGCTTATACAAAAAAAATACAAAAAAAAAATAATACTCCAACACAAATCACGAAAAGTGATAAAGCGTGCGTTCAAATGAAAAGCCTAATTCAAAATGGCTAAGTTTTGTAGAAAGAAGCAAATTCAAAAAGTTTATAAGTGTTGTGAAATGAAGTCGGAAAAGCGTGTGAGAATACGAAAGGGTCTTGAATGAGAGTTTGGTGAATTTGGAAAGGTGAAGCAATTATAAGGTTCAGGTTTTAGAAATTAGGATTTTGTGTGTTATTGATCGCGTTTGATTGTGTGTTAGCCACTATATCCAAATATTACATACCTTACCAAAGAGCCAACATTACAACCTATAATAAAGACCTCTTTCGATTCTTATTTGGTCATGTACTATGATCAATCTTGAGCGTCCGATTTGTTAAATCTTGACAAGGTGCATGTATTGACTGACTTGAGCATAAACACGTCCTATATACTAAACACTTGAGCGAATTGAGCGAACACCCTCAAAATTTCCTTTGAGAGGAAGCCATCGATTTGTCTTGTATTTGAGAAAGAGTAATACGAGAAACGCTTGATGATAACGAGTTTATGTTTATAATATCATCATATTAATAAGGATAAGCACAAAGGTTTCTCGTTTTACACAATGTTCATTCCGTGTGCACTCTCAATTCTTTTCGTTGTCCGGAGACAAAAGAACCGATAAGTGTGGGGTAGTTGTTTTGCTTGTAATTGTTGTGTTTTTCTCGTATTTTTAATTAGGTTTTAGTGTCATTTTTAGAGGTTTTGATTCGGATTTTATTCGGATTTTCGTTTGTTTTCTCGTTCTGTTATTTTTCGTGTTTTTATTTGATTTTATACTTAATATAGATTAATGGGTTTAATTAATTAATTTTATGTTTAATTTAGGTATTTTGAAGTATTCTGGTCTGGATATAGTCGAGTGTGGGCGTACGAGTGGAGTTTTAGCTGAATCGGGCCTCGATTTGAAGTATTATGACTGGCACTGGTTACGTGTTACGACACTCGGTTACCCAATATCCGACATTAGCTGCCGAGAGTGCCGAGACCCAATGCTGAGAGCGCCGACACCTGCATGCCACAGCTTCCGAGAGCGCCGAGCGCTGCCGAATCGACTGCCGAGAGCTGTCGGTCGACTGCCGAGCAGTTGAATCCACTACTCGACAGTGTGTTTCCGCCCGCGCCCCTCCTGCCGAGAGCTGATCGACTGCGAGCCACGCCTGTCTAGTCCCGCGCGCACCTGCCGAGCACGGCCGACGCCTACGCCATGCCTGCCGAGCCCGCCGGCCATGCCCGCACACGCCTGCCGACAGCGCCGAGCCAACTCGCCCAGCTCCGAGCCATCTCGCCCAACACCTGAACTAACCGAGCCATATCGACCAAAGTGGTCTGGTTAAACCACTTTGGGTCAAATTTGGTCAAATATGGGAAATCCAAGCTTACAAGTGATAATTGACCAATTTACCCCTAATTACTTTGTATAAATAGAAGCGTACTCTCATTTTGTGAAAAGACAACTCCTCCCAACCTAAGCTTGGATTTGAGATTATTTTCTCTCTCTAGATTTAATTTCAAGCCTTTCCTTGGGTTTGTAAGCTCAAGAAGGATTCAAGTACTCCCTTGGATTTTTAATTCCTTGCAATTTCAATCAATATTTTGTATTCTCCTTTTAATTCTAGTAAGCTTTCTTTAAATTCCATGCTTTGTTCTTCATTTGTTTTATGCCTTTTGCCTTAACTATTAGACTTGTTGCTTGATCTTGTGAATCATCCATGGAATCTAGTTAAGTGACACAACTAGATCATATATTGAGGCGTAGATCGTTTATTTTCACGTAATTTTATATGCTTCATGCATTTTTCTTCATTTCATGCTTTTTGTCTTAGCACCTTGAATTCATGTTGAATCCTAAGAATTAGCTGTGGAATCTAGACGAGTGACATGTCTACATCATAGATCGGGTTTTGGATCGTCTTGATTTTGAGTTTTTCACATGCTTTATTTGCAATTTAATTTTCATGCTTTGTTTCATGCTTAATCCTAGATCTATGCTTTGTTGCTTGTTATTTTTCATAAAGTTTTAAACTTCCCCTCTATTTTCATTTCTTTATCCATTCATGCTTTTAATTTTTTCTTATTTGCATTATTTCAGTTTTTATGCATTGTTGTACCTTGTGCTCGCATGCTTGTACTTGGTGAAACATTGCTTGTTCTTGCTAAATTTTCGATTTTGCTTGCATTTTCATTAAAGGCATACGACCGAGGCATACGACCAACTTGCTATTTCAATCTCTAGTGTAATTTAGCTAGTTTAATTGCTTTATTTTCATTTTCCTTTTTATTTCCAAAGCTTGAAACACATTGATCCTTCAATTGAATCGATTTCTGATAACACCAAGCCATGAACCCGTTGATACTTTCAACACCACAAAAAATCTACACAAATAAACATCCACAATAACATCCTGCTGGCAGAATTATTTCCTTACATAGTTTTTACTGTTTTCATTAAGATCCAATCTTATAATTGTAAACCCTAGTTTTTGTAAGAGTCATACTGATTTAGATTATCTCTACCCTTAAGGAGTTTTCAGTTTATCTTTACTTAATAGGTTACAACTTTTATAATCATTGAACCACAAGTTTTGATTAGAAAAGATTTTCACCCTGTTGGCTCGACTATAGGAATAATTATTCTTATAGTCAAAAGTTTTAAATGTGTGTCCTTTATTTTTCGCAGCTTGTTATTTTGTACTCTTTACAACACGCATTTTATTTTGATTAGAACTGTGAATTGAGGTCTGCAATTCTTTCAAGTGGCATTAGGTTCGGCACTTCACCAAGTGTCAATCATCTTTTGCAAACTTATGGATTCACAATCGGGTGGGTATGGTACTCTATCCCCAATTCTTGATGAATCTAACTACGAAACTTGGAAGGTCAAGATGCGTGTCTACATCAGATCAATTGATGAACGGGTATGGTCTATGGTCCTTCAAAAGTGGATACCTCCGCAACTTATTGATGTAGATGTTGGTTTTCAGCCTCAAGATGAGATGCTATAGACGGAAAATGATCATCTTGACAGTAGTATGAATTCTAAAGCTCTTTCTGCAATCTTTTGGGCAATAAATTTAAGGGTTAATTATTTGTTCCCCCCCAAATATTTTTTCACATTTTACCACACAAACTATTATTTGTGACAAACCGCTATATGAACTATGCGTGATTTGTAGTTTACCCTTTATACCAGATTTCTGTGGTTTTATGACCAAAACCGGATGATGTGACGCAACTGAGTTATGCCACGCCATCCAGTTTTCATGACAAAACAGAAACATTCCAGTCCAGGGGTAAAGTGCAAATCGCACATAGTTTGTATGTCGGTTTATCCCAAATAATAGTTTGTATGGTAAACTGTGAAAAACGTACTAGTTTGGGGGAACAAATAATTAGCCCTAGATTCAAACATGTTTTGAATTATCTCAAACTTTTCTAATGTAAAAGAAGCATGGGATTACGTACAACTTTATTATAAAGGACCTGCGGGTGTTAGGCGTACTAGGCTCCATATGATCACTACTAGGTTTGATACCTTATGTATGGAAGAGGATTTGCATATAGTTTAAGATTATGTGAGATCGCTAACGATTCACAATTCCTTGGAGAATCAATCTTAAATGCTACACTAGTTAGTAAGATGTGACGCTCTCTCCCAAACCGTTTTGACATCAAAGTCTCTTTGATTGAAGAAGGTCATGATTAGCTAACACGTGGTCTCGATGAACTCAATGGAATTCTCCAATATTTGAAGTTAAGTTTTTTTAAATAAATCTTCTCAAACTAAAGGAAGGAGCTTTGCATTTCAACCAAACCCTCCTTCTTCTAGCCAAGTTATGCATAATGAGATGATTGAGATTTCAGTTGAGCAATACAAACCTGACTTAGATGACGAAGATACTGCTCTTATTGCAAAACATTTTGAAAGAGTTATGAAACCTCGTAGTTAAAACAAATTTACAAACACAAACACCTCAAAGTTTCCTAGAAAAGTTGCACCATTGAAAAAATAAGAGAGTCCTAATTTTTTGTTTAAAAATTATGATATCGAAAGTCTTCAGTCTATTAGGTGTCGTGTCTGCTATGGGTTTGGTCACTTTGTTAACAAATGTGCTAACACGTAAGCTAGTAATAATTTTAATTCTACTATGAGTGACAATGTGTCTGAGGATGAATTTGAGCTCAGAACTAAGGATCATTCCTTCTTTGCTATTCTGGAGAAAGATTTTGTCAATAATGGTCACGATGCAATCGGGGATATCATTACATTACCAATCACATGCGTAGACACATCTTGTTCTGGAAAATCATATGTGTGACTAAATGTTACTCAAAAATCTGCCTCAATCTTAGAAAATGGCAGTGGTAACTTTGTTGATACCGAATTAATTGATGCCTACGAGGAACTTCTAAATGAATGGCAAGAGCAAAAGAATATGACTGATATTTTCATAAAAACGCACAACATTTTACTCTAAAAATCTTAAACAAAAAACTACCATTGCTCATTTAGAAGCTGCTCTTACCAAAATCGAGACTAAGTATGTAAGGGTTAAATCCAAACATGATAGCTCGCTCGACACCCTAGATTGATTGAACAAGAAAAGAGCTAAATTTAATGAAGTCCTTTCAATAGGAATCAAATATGACAAACTTGGTCGTGGCTTTGAAAATCAAAATCTCAAAATAGGTGTTCATTCTAAAAACCCACCTAATGCAAATCGTTCTTTTAAGTGAAAACCCAAACCAAGGAAAAGTCAATTTATTTTTCATTACTATAATAACCAATGACACATTAGGCCTTATTGTCGTATGCAAAAATATGATCATGTCAAAAAGATCTCTATAAAATATATGCCATCATCAATGCCACCAGCCTCTCCTTGCATCTTCGGCTGCATGCAAAAATCATATATCAACTGTAATATTGTTCCCTTTGTTGTGAAACGAGACACGCTTTCTGATTCTGTTCTTTGTGACCAAAAAGGTGGATATGTGATTAATGATTCTCAAGTCCCTGCTGCTACTCAGAATTCTATTTTGGCTACACCAACTCAGGGGATCGTCCCTTTTTAAGGGAAACTTTGCATTCTGGGGGAGTTGATCATTTTTTGGATGTTTCTACCAATGACGTTACAGATTCCAGTGCAAATCTAGTGTCGCATTCAGTAGAAGCTCGTCAATCTTCTAGCTTTGTTGTGCCTACTGGGGGCTATCTTAAATCTTGTATGAGTCGTAACCTTTCAAATTTAGATTTTTTTCAATTTGGATCAAAAATGTAAAAATATGTACATCTCATTTTAAATTGAATTCTTCCCCTTTGAGATAATGAGCCCCACATAAATAATATTTAATGATATATATATATAACTATATATATATATATATACTATATATATACATATACTATATATATTATACTATATATATATATATATATAATATCCCTACTTCCGGTATTTACTAGTACTTTTTAATTAAAATAAAAGCTTTTATTATTTTTATGTCTTAGTTTTATGTATTTAGCGTAAAAAGAAAATGTGAGTCCGTCGTAGTCATTGTTACCGAGTTTGTTCCAACGACTATCGGGAATTCACGAGTTCCCGGTATGGAAATTGGGCTCGCATACAGGGAACTCATGAGTTCTTGATACGGTGGGAACCAGGGGCGGATTTAGGGTTCTTAATTTGGGGAGGCCGCGTATTAAAAGGTAAAAATAATTTGATAAAATGGCGAGAATCGACTCGTATTATAACAAGGGGAAAAAACATATTTTAAACTTTTTTAGTGTTGCGATAAATTACAGAGAATATGAAATTAAATATAAGAAGGAAAAAAAAGGAGTTAGAGAGAGGTGAAAGAAATAAAGAAGATTTTTTTTTACTTCTAAGTTGGTACCATTAATTAGTGAGAATGGGGGGGGGGGGGGGAGGTGAGAAAAAAAAAGAGAAATGGGTGGTGTTTTTATTTTTAATTATATATATATATATATATATATATATATATATATATATTAAAGTTAATTAACAAGAAAGAGGAAAATAAAAAGAAGAAAGAAGGATAAAGAAAATACAAAAAAAATGGGAAATAAAAAGAAAGAGAGTGGTGGTGTTTTTAATTTTATATTGTTGTTTTAAAATTTAATTAATGAAAAGGATGAAAATTAAAAGAGAGGGAAAGGAAGAATAAAGGATATATAAAAATAATGGATAAAAAGAAAGAAAAAGAAGGCAAAAATGGGCCAGAGGTGGAGTTGAACCATGAAAAATAGAGAAGAAATTAGATACATAAACCACTAGACTAAGATACAAACTTGTGAGTTATGGGAGGCCATTTTATATATAATTAAAAATAAAGAAAAATCATAAATAATATTAAGATTTTGTAATTTTTTTTGGTGTGGCCGTGGCCCCCTCGTGGTTCAAGGTAGATCTGCCCCTGGTGGGAACTCACCTTTTTATTTAATTAGAGGGTATTATTGGGTGTTGTTACTTTCTATACAGATTTTATATAGTGTATTGTATTTAGATGCGAAAAAATGATTTGATATTTAGGTCTTATATTGTGTATTATATTCAGTAGAAAGATATTGGTCCGTGCCAAAAACGAGATGATAATAGATGCGAAAAATGGTGAAATTTGTGGACTTTAGACCAAAACAACCAAATAAAAATGGATCTGAGAAAATGAAGAAAGTTTTCGATGAAATCTGTTGAGTCGTGTATTTTCATAAATACGTGATTTAATAATTAATAATTTATTTTGTCTTATTTAATATTTTAACTTTCTTGCCAAGATTTACTTATTTGTGAAACATTTGATATTTATCATATTTGATAATGATCATGTTTATTATTTAGTCTTAAATTAGGTTGTAATTTTCTTTCTCTTATATAGAATTCTTATATTGTAGTGTATATTATTTACAAGTCTAAGATTTTATCTTATTTCCATATATTAATATATATGTACTATATATTATGTATATTTCTTTCGTTATTGTAGATTTCGTATTTTAGGCTAGTAAATATTATTAGGACTCTAGATATTTGATCTTACTGACTTACTAATGATATTTACTTTATTTTGTATATATCATTTTTTTTCTAATTGTGTAAGTCTATTATACAAGTAAGGCGTGCTTATATAAAGTTCAAGAATTGCTCACAAACGAGACACGCTTCAGAGAGGATAAATGAAAGCAAAAATCGTTGAGAGCATATTTTATTCTTGTTGCAGTTATTTGAGATTTATGGATGCGGCTGCAAATGCTTTCACCATCCACAATAGCATCCTGCAGCCATAATTATTTTATTCCATAGTTTTCACTGTTTTTATTTAAATATAATCTTGTGGTTTTGAATCTTAGTTTTTGAAAGAGTCATACTGATTTAGATCATATGTACCCTTAAAGAGTTTTAAGTTTATCTTTACTTAATAAGTTACAACTTTTATAATCATTGAACCACAAGTTTTGATTAGAAAATATTTTCAACTATAAGAATTATTATTCTTAAAGTCAAAAGTTCTAAATATGTGTCCTTTACTTTTCACAGCTAATTATTTTGTACTCTTTACAACACGCGTTTTATTTTGATTAGAATTGTGAATTAGGGTCTGCAATTCTATCAAGTGGTATTAGGGTCAGCACTTGACTTCACCATTTGTCAATCATCTTTTGCAAACTTATGGATTCAGAATCGGGTGGGTATGGTACTCTATCCCCAACTCTTGATGAATCTAACTACGAAACTTGGAAGGTCAAGATGTGTGTCTATCAAATCAATTTATAAACGGGCATGGTCTATGGTCCTTCACAAGTGGATACCTCCGCAACTTATTGATGCGGATGGTGGTTTTCGGCCTCAAGATGAGATGCTATAGACGGAAAATGATCATCTTGACAGTAGTATGAATTCTAAAACTCTTTTTGCAAACTTTTGTGCTATAGATTCAAGGGTTAATTATTTGTTTTCCCCAAAATATTGTATTTTCCACATTTTACCATACAAACTATTATTTGTGACAAACCACCATATGAACTATGCGTAATTTGTAGTTTGTCCCTTATACCAGATTTTTGTTTTTTATGACCAAAATTGGATGACGTGACGCAGCTGGACTATGCCACACCATCAGGTTTTCATTAAAAAACCAAGAACATTCCATTCTAGGGGTAAACTGCAAATCGCGCATAGTTTGTATGTCGGTTTGTCCCAAATAAAAGTTTGTATGGTAAACTGTAAAAAACGTAATAATTTGGAGGGAACGAAGAATTATCCTTAGATTCAAACATGTTTCACATTATCTCGAACTTTTCTACTGCAAAAGAAGCATGGGATTCCCTACAACTTTATTATGAAGGATCTGGGAATGTTAGGCTTATTGGGCTCCATATAATCACTACTAGGTTTGATAACTTGTGTATGGAAGAGGATGAGAATATCTTTGCATATAGTGTGAGATTACGTGAGATCGCTAACGATTCACAATTCCTTGGAGAATCAATCTGAAATGCTACACTAGTCAGTAAGATGTTACGCTCTCTCCCAAACCGTTTTAACATCTAAGTTTCTTTGATTGAAGAAGGTCATGATTAGCCAACACGAGGTCTCGATGAATTTATTGGATTTCTACAATCTTTTGAGTTAAATTTTTTAAATAAATCTTCTCAAACTAAAGGAAGGAATGTTGAATTTCAATCAAACCATCCTGCTTCTAGCCAAGTTATGCATAGCGAGATGATTGAGACTTCAGTTGAGCTTGACAAATCCGACTTAGATGATGAAGATACTACTCTTATTGCAAAACATTTTGAAAAAGTTATGAAATCTCGATGTTAAAACAAAATTACAAACACAAACACTTCAAAGTTTCCTAGAAAAGTTGAACCTTTGAAAAACCAAGAGAGTCCTAATTTTTTGTTTAAAAATCTTGATATTGAAACTCTTAAGTCTATTAGGTGTCGKGCCTGCTAAGAGTTTGGTCACTTTGTTAACAAATGTGCTAACACATAAACTAGTAATAATTTTAATTCTACTATGATTGACAATGTGTTTGAGAATGAATTTGAGCTCAGAACTAAGGATCATTTCTTCCTTGCTATTTTGGAGAGAGATTTTGTTAATAATGGCCACGATGCATAACTTTTTCAAAATGTTTTGCAATAAGAGTAGTATCTTCATCATCTAAGTCGGATTTGTCAAGCTCAACTGAAGTCTCAATCATCTCGCTATGCATAACTTGGCTAGAAAGCAGGATGGTTTGATTGAAAATTCAACATTCCTTCCTTTAGTTTGAGAAGATTTATTTAAAAAATTTAACTCAAAAGATTGTAGAAATCCAATAAATTCATCGAGACCTCGTGTTGGCTAATCATGACCTTCTTCAATCAAAGAAACTTAGATGTTAAAACGGTTTGGGAGAGAGCGTAACATCTTACTGACTAGTGTAGCATTTCAGATTGATTCTCCAAGGAATTGTGAATCGTGGGCGATCTCACGTAATCTCACACTATATGCAAAGATATTCTCATCCTCTTCCATACACAAGTTATCAAACCTAGTAGTGATTATATGGAGCCCAATAAGCCTAACATTCCCAGATCCTTCATAATAAAGTTGTAGGGAATCCCATGCTTCTTTTGCAGTAGAAAAGTTCGAGATAATGTGAAACATGTTTGAATCTAGGGCTAATTCTTCGTTCCCTCCAAATTATTACGTTTTTTACAGTTTACCATACAAACTTTTATTTGGGACAAACCGACATACAAACTATGCGCGATTTGTAGTTTACCCCTGGAATGGAATGTTCTTGGTTTTGTAGAGATCTTTTTGACATGATCAGATTTTTGCATACGAAAATAGGACCTAATGTGTCCTTGGTTATTATAGTAATGACAAATAAATTGACATCTCCTTGGTTTTGGTTTTCACTTAAAAGAACGATTTTCAATAGGTGGGTTTTTAGAATGAACACCTATTTTGAGATTTTGATTTTCAAAATCGCGACCAATTTTTGTCATGTTTGATTCCTATTGAAAGGACTTCATTAAACTTTGCTCTTCCCTTGTTCAATCGATATAGGGTATCGAGCGAGCTATCATTTTTGG
>BMAC01000367.1:949151-964415 GCA_014905375.1 Phtheirospermum japonicum
AAGGGGAAATTGTCAAATAGTACCCCAGGTGGAGGTCCATTTGTCAATTAGTCATTTATCCCTATTCTAAACTTTTAGGAATTATAAGAAAAGATAATCCATAATACAAGGAAATCAAGATTAGTTAGGTTTGGTAATCTTGCAGGGTATTTAGTAATTCTAGGAGTTAAAGATATAAATTTTAAAAAAAAAAAGAAAAAAAAAGATATGGCGTAAAATCATAAGTCTGAACATGGATCGAAAAATATATCCTAATAAATATTAGGATGGTAAATTTAATATAAAAACATAATACATTATTCTGAATAAGGAAAAACACAAAAATTAAAAATTAAAATTAAAATAGTTGAAGATTCATAGAAGATCCGTTTATTGATTCCGAACATTCATTTCCAGATTTGCAAAATTGTGATGAACAGTAGGGGTCGATCCATATCTTCAATAACCTATGTRCCCGGATTTGTCTATAACGAAGATCTAGAAAACAGTATGAATATCTGCAGTAAGTCAAACACCAAATACAGAGCTGGAAAATGATTGAAAATCTGCAGATTTTTCCACACACACACACAAAAAAAGAAGATTAAGATCTGCATATTTTTCCAAAAAGTATTGAAATACTTCTATATTAAATTCAAAACAACAGAACCGGAATAATAGAAAAAACTCAATCAGTACAAAACTCCTGATTGTATGATCTGCAAAWTTTTTGAAAAATAATGGAAAAAATCAGTACAGATATATGTAATAGTATGAAGATCTGAAAAATTAACATGTAGATTCATAGAAGATCCGGGAAAATATTCGAACATTCATTTACAGATCTGCAAAATTGTGATGAACAGTGGGGTCAATCCAGATCTTCAAAAATAAGAGATTTGTCTCTGGAAAAACACGTCTGAAATCGGAAAATTGCAGTCGAATTCTGATATCAATTTATTTCGATTAACAAATATTGAATCGAATAAGGTTGAAAATGATTGAGATTTTATTTTTGAAAGAAAAGGACCGCAATCTTGTATAAGAAAAAGAAGAACTGCGAGASTAGAGACAATTAGATTAGGTAATTGTAATACATTGAATAGGGTGAAATGAAAAATGGAAAAAAGTACTTATTTATATCCAGGCAAAAGATTCCAAATTGGTAAGAATTTAACACGAACCATGAGAGGCTRACAACTCAGCATCCGGACGTACATAAAGATGACACATGTCATCCGGAGCATTGACTGAGTGACACATAGGTTAGGGTGTCAACAACATTAAMAAATAGGGTGTATATTGTTGCCTTTTTCAAAAAAAATCATTATATTATCAAGTATTAAAATACATAAATACATATAATTGATGTTGGCAAAATTATATATTAAGAAAAAAAATACAAAATTATAATGATATTGTCCTTTTCTAAAAAGTAAGTAATATAATAAACAAAAAAAAAGTGATTATCCTAGTAAAAACTCATTAAGGGCGGAAAAAAAAAATCTATTTGAATTAAGTCGTAGTCAAATACAATGTATCCAATACACTCCCAATATTATGTGGTCTATTTTGGATTTCGAATCCAGTTAAAGTAAATATATATACACCAACGGATATATTGACAATGATTTGAAATCTTTCAATTACAATAATGACATCTCATTTCAAACCCACATATATGCAAAACGTCTTAATTTTCATTAATAGGCATTGACTCATTCCTTGACAATGTCAAATATACGAACTGAAACCACAAATCCTAATCTAGATCCATTTCCGAAATAAACTCTTTTCCCTGTTAGATTTTGTACTAGATATTTTCCTAAAACAAGCAAACACACACTCCAAATACGTTGCATATATATTCTCCTATAAATACTACGTCAAACTTAAAACCAAAATAAAACACAATAGTAAATCATTAGTACAGTTATTTGTTCTCTCTCTCTCTTCCCAGCTCAGAAACTTGAGAAGAAAATAAAGATGGACAGAAAAAAAACCAAAGGTCGGCAAAAGATAGCGATAAGAAGAATAGAGAGAGGAAGTGACTGTTTCGCGTCGTTCTCAAAACGGCGTCTGGGGCTGTTGAGAAAAGCCAGCGACCTGAGCACGTTGTGCGACCTTGACGTCGGGATAGTCATCTACTCACCCACCGGAAAGCCCTTTTCCTTTTTCCATCCGACTATGGAATCGGTCATCGGGAGAGCTCAAGGCCCTAACAACAACAACAACAACAGCGACGCGTCTCGTCTCACCGAGGCTTTCACTCGGACTAGGGTTTCGCAGCTTAACCAAATGCTTGGCAAGCTTGGCCAGCAATTAGAGGCCGAAAAGGCACGGGAGGAACAGTTAGGTGTTGTCGTCAATGAAACAGGTTGCAACTGTTGTTGGGAAGAAGCTATTCATAACTTTACCAAGGAACAAGTGGAGCAGTTTACGGGGTGGCTTGAAAATATGCAGTCCGAGTTAATCAGCCACCGTGCAAGAGAACTGGAACGGGGAGCAGCTTGAATTAGTGCCGTATCACAAATTATGACACATTGTCGTAAGCAATTACAACCTAGGTGAAAACAAAAATGGTGGTCTTGTCAATACTGAGATGATCATATTTTAGCGCTATAAGACCGTTATCACAACATTACAATTGATGTCGAATGCAATTACAATGCATTGTTGATAGAGATTAATAATAGTATAGATATTCATTGTTTTTTAAGATCTATATAAGTATCTTTTATTTTATTATAATTTAGGAAGCGGTTTATTTGGTTAGGAGTTTTATAAAATTCAACGGTTTGTTCTTTCAATCTATTCTCTTCAGTCAATAGTACCAATATTCAGTATTCATATTTGAATCAACGAACTTTGTTTGAGTGTTATTGTTACTCATAGCTTTTGTCTATGTTACTTATGCTATTAAAATCGTATCATACCTTTCTGCCTTCCGGCATGCCCGTTATTTCCCAAGACTGTACTTTCTAGTTAAAGGGGCAAAAATCATATATTGTACTTGCACTCAAATATAAAATTAAGGGAAAAACATTACTTCCCTAGACTTTTCACTAATATACATTTTACCATATAAGCTATTTTTTTTCTCCCATAAACTCCACAATTTTTCACACATGACCATATATTATCATCGTCGGTCAAACTTTCCGGCCAAATCAGCACCTATGTGGAGATTTTTTTATTTTTTCTTTTTGTCATTTCATGCACATGACCCACCATCTTTATCTTTTCTTTTTCATTTTATTTTTTCTCCTTTCTTCTTCACCGGATTGAGAACATGGTGATTCCAGTCCTCGGTACAGGTTTAGTGTGTTAGGTTTTCAATGTTTGATTCGGGTTTTGTTCGACCCTGAGGCGTTTGATTTTTGATGATTTGAGACTCGGTTCGGTGGGTAACTGTGTTTGTTCGGAGATGACTCRGGWYTCGAGTTTCATTTTTGGTTATGGTGTTTCTTCTTCACATCTCATTTCTGTTTTCGGGCCAAATACGGGCTTGAGGCTAATGCAGATTTTAGTGGTGGAAATGACCCAATTACCCGCTTGAGGATATGAAATGACAAAAAAACCAATTGGTAAACTACTAGGCACTACAGATCACTCTATTCCTGTCATATATGATCAACATCATAACATTAGTCCTAAATAAAAATAAAAACAATTCACAATTAATTGTTTGATAAACATCGCTGCAAAGTACCCGATTAGTAATTCGTAATGTCTAGCTATAAATATAAATTCATAATGATTGAATAAAGTTATCCATCAAATAAAATTAACAATCAAAGTAACATAACATGATCCCCACGTCAAAGTACAAACAAATATATAAAATACAATTACGAAATCAAAATGAAATAGAAATTAAAAATGTTGTATCATTCCTCATCAATCATTATCAAAACCAATATTAGAATCTTATTTGGACAAACGTATCTCCTCCAATTTTAGTATATTTATAAGATCTACAAGAAATCAAAGAGGAATAAGTGTTGGTAATTCATTATTACAATAAAAGAGAACAAATACTAAATTTTTTGATGAAAGACAAGTAATATCAATAGCTAAAATTAAATAAAAATTACAATAATAAATGATATGTTTTTACAAATACATGAAGGCCCGATATCTTTGAATCCATGCAAACCGACTACGGGTATAAATGAGAACTTGCACATTCTCCAGAAGTAAGCAACTTCTATATTTGTTTAAGATACGTGCACCTATACTAAATGAGGATTATGAAGCCACTGTTTTGATTTGAATACTTGTAATGTCATCATTCATAGTTGCAAGTTGAGAGAATCGATGCTTATTCATCCTCCAATATTTGAGCACATTTACGTTTCCAACCATGCATGCTTCTTCTAAGTAAATATATCAAGTTGAGACTTTCCCTTACTTGAAGTCATTTTCCTATTCATATATCCATGATACTCCTAAAATTAAACAAGAAAAAAAATTGAAAAAGGGAGCAACTTACATCAGTCTGGATAAAACGATTAAATATGATAAAGACATAATTTGATTTTGAATCTTGTACTATTGTTATAATCAGTTCTCTCAGTTCCAAGCTATTCTGGTAACGATAATTTGTAGAGAGAAAGAATATATGAGATCACTTATTTATAAAATAAAATGTAAGTTTATTCTTTTATTAGACAGTTAATAAATTTGTAATGAGTTATTTGACTGCAGCTAACTACTTGATGTAGACGTGTCCAGACGGTTCGAACCGCCTGTTTGGTTTCGGGGGAAACTTCGAACCGGAACCGAACCATGAAATCGGACGGTTTGGCGGCGGTTTGCAAACCGCCGGTTCAATGTTTGGTCCCGGTTCGGTTTGGCCAGTTTGGACGGTTTCCCAGTTTTTTTTTTTAAATTTTAACTCAGTCGATCGACTGAGGAGAAGTCGATCGACTCGCAGTCGATCGACTAAGGGTCAGTCGATCGACTGCTTCGCCCAAAATTGCCAAACATTCTGTTCTCCAGTCGATTTGAAGAGATCTAGTCGATCGCCAGTCGATCAACTGGTCAAATAAAAAAAATTTGAAGTTAAAATAAAAAAAATTATATTAGAAGAGTTTTAATAAATTCAAAAAAGAAAATTAAAAAGAAATTGGACTTGAACTATTTCAAATATTTGAAGTTAAAATTTGAAATTTTAATTTCAAATAATGGAAGATAGTTGCCTACGTATCCCTTATCTTGGGAATCAAAGTCCACGTAGTTTTCACTTACCTTACTTACCTTGGAATCGGAAGCGGTGGTGCGGGGGATACCATACTCATCCATTTACCGACTCATTGCTAGATCCCGTAGTATCATAATACGTCTCGCTCTCTTCATCTTCACTAAGAACATTTTTTTGTTTCCGTCGATCGGCGTTGACCCAATCATGCAATAACATTTGACACTCGAGATTGTGAGGTGTAAGTTTGGATCTCCGCTCGTCCAGCATGTACCCCCCTTCACTAAATGCTTGTTCGACTGAAACGGTTGATACGGGAACGGCCAATATCTCCCTCGCAATGATGTTAACAACTGGATAAAGTGATTTCCTCGATGCCCACCAATTCAAAATATCAAACTCGCTATCGGCTTCATTTTCTCCCAACGTTCCATACTCAAAAGACGTTGTTAGATAAGCTTCAAGTTCTCGATAAGGGTTAGAACCGAATGAATAACCCGAACGCCCCATTCGTGACTTTTTTTGTTTCAAAAAATCTTGAAATCCCTCAATTTCATCGTCGCCGTCACCACTTCTACTAGGATTACCACTGTGATCTCCATGCTCCAACTTGAGGGGGTGTCTTAGAGACAGTAGTTATTATGTACTACTATATAAACCTGTATACTCTTTATATTCCTCTTCTTAGGCCCCGTTAGTTAAGCCCATTTAGTCCCATTTATTCTGTATATATATATATAAACCCTGCTTGTTCTTAATAGGCAGGCTGTGATTTTTACCTCAAAAAGCAATTCTTTATATAGTAAACAAAAAAAAGTGATTATCCTAGTAAAAACTCAATGGCTTTTGATTAAGGGCGGAAAAAAAAAAATCTATTTGAATTAGCTTAATATTTGAATTAAGTCGTAGTCAAATACAATGTATCCAATACACTCCCAATATTATGTGGTCTATTTTGGATTTCGAATCCAGTTAAAGTAAATATATATACACCAACGGATATATTGACAATGATTTGAAATCTTTCAATTACAATAATGACATCTCATTTCAAACCCACATATATGCAAAACGTCTTAATTTTCATTAATAGGCATTGACTCATTCCTTGACAATGTCAAATATACGAACTGAAACCACAAATCCTAATCTAGATCCATTTCCGAAATAAACTCTTTTCCCTGTTAGATTTTGTACTAGATATTTTCCTAAAACAAAGCAAACACACACTCCAAATACGTTGCATATATATTCTCCTATAAATACTACGTCAAACTTAAAACCAAAATAAAACACAATAGTAAATCATTAGTACAGTTATTTGTTCTCTCTCTCTCTTCCCAGCTCAGAAACTTGAGAAGAAAATAAAGATGGACAGAAAAAAAACCAAAGGTCGGCAAAAGATAGCGATAAGAAGAATAGAGAGAGGAAGTGACTTTTTCGCGTCGTTCTCAAAACGGCGTCTGGGGCTGTTGAGAAAAGCCAGCGACCTGAGCACGTTGTGCGACCTTGACGTCGGGATAGTCATCTACTCACCCACCGGAAAGCCCTTTTCCTTTTTCCATCCGACTATGGAATCGGTCATCGGGAGAGCTCAAGGCCCTAACAACAACAAACAACAACAGCGACGCGTCTCGTCTCACCGAGGCTTTCACTCGGACTAGGGTTTCGCAGCTTAACCAAATGCTTGGCAAGCTTGGCCAGCAATTAGAGGCCGAAAAGGGCACGGGAGGAACAGTTAGGTGTTGTCGTCAATGAAACAGGTTGCAAACTGTTGTTGGGAAGAAGCTATTCATAACTTTACCAAGGAACAAGTGGAGCAGTTTACGGGGTGGCTTGAAAATATGCAGTCCGAGTTAATCAGCCACCGTGCAAGAGAACTGGAACGGGGGAGCAGCTTGAATTAGTGCCGTATCACAAATTATGACACATTGTCGTAAGCAATTACAACCTAGGTGAAAACAAAAATGGTGGTCTTGTCAATACTGAGATGATCATATTTTAGCGCTATAAGACCGTTATCACAACATTACAATTGATGTCGAATGCCAATTACAATGCATTGTTGATAGAGATTAATAATAGTATAGATATTCATTGTTTTTTAAGATCTATATAAGTATCTTTTATTTTATTATAATTTAGGAAGCGGTTTATTTGGTTAGGAGTTTTATAAAATTCAACGGTTTGTTCTTTCAATCTATTCTCTTCAGTCAATAGTACCAATATTCAGTATTCATATTTGAATCAACGAACTTTGTTTGAGTGTTATTGTTACTCATAGCTTTTGTCTATGTTACTTATGCTATTAAAATCGTATTCATACCTTTCTGCCTTCCGGCATGCCCGTTATTTCCCAAGACTGTACTTTCTAGTTAAAGGGGCAAAAATCATATATTGTACTTGCACTCAAATATAAAATTAAGGGAAAAACATTACTTCCCTAGACTTTTCACTAATATACATTTTACCATATAAGCTATTTTTTTTCTCCCATAAACTCCACAATTTTTCACACATGACCATATATTTATCATCGTCGGTCAAACTTTCCGGCCAAATCAGCACCTATGTGGAGATTTTTTTATTTTTTCTTTTTGTCATTTCATGCACATGACCCACCATCTTTATCTTTTCTTTTTCATTTTATTTTTTCTCCTTTCTTCTTCACCGGATTGAGAACATGGTGATTCCAGTCCTCGGTACAGGTTTAGTGTGTTAGGTTTTCAATGTTTGATTCGGGTTTTGTTTCGACCCTGAGGCGTTTGATTTTTGATGATTTGAGACTCGGTTCGGTGGGTAACTGTGTTTGTTCGGAGATGACTCGGGACTCGAGTTTCATTTTTGGTTATGGTGTTTCTTCTTCACATCTCATTTCTGTTTTCGGGCCAAATACGGGCTTGAGGCTAATGCCAGATTTTAGTGGTGGAAATGACCCAATTACCCGCTTGAGGATATGAAATGACAAAAAAAAAAAAAAAAAAAACTTTACCTAGGAGCGCGCCTTGCACATGATCGATTTGGCCGGAAATTTTCACCGGTGATGATAATATATGGTCATGTGTTAAAAAACATGAAGTTTAGAGGGTTGGCTTCCAAAAAAAATATTAGTTTGTACGGTATCTTGTAAATTTACCAAAAAGAAAAACGAACCACTATTTAAGCACTGTTGTTAGATAATATGAAGAAGCACTCCTCAATAAGAAAAGAAAGCATTACGTACATTGTACTATAAAAAAGCACTACATTAATTGCTAAGTGTCTACTAGTCTGATATGCCACAACAAAACCAACCAACCAGTCTAGCTAACACCTCCATTGAAACTCTAGTCCTGTCACCAATCCCTCAACAACTACCAAAAACCAGACTGCGTGAGGGGAAATTCAATTGTAATAAAGTGTTGCGCAAAATATTCTAGTATTTTTTTTTAAATTTTTTGCAAGCTACGGATATAAAGGTATAATAATATGAAAGTAAGTTATATGGTTGGGGTCACTAAAACAAGCGTTTAGAATATGCTCATTTTCGACCATGCAGTAAAAAAAAAAAAAAAAACCTTGCTCTCGTATCCTTGGACTAGGTATGTAATGTAAGGTGTCGCATCGTACACCACTTCTCCGTTCATTTCCAATACTAATCAACAATTTGCATCTGACATCCGTTGGGGCTTCGATTTTCGGGCCCTAAGCCCCGTTCCTGGAAAGGCGAAACTTCAATTACTATTTTTGTTTTTGTTTTATTCGTTTTTGTTGGGAATTTATTCTTGACAATAATTTTTATTTTAATTGTTTGCCTTTAGTTTCCTACATTATGTTTAGGATTTATTTTACTTTTTTCCCAAATTTAGTATTGTAGGATTGTCTATTTAAGACAAGAGAAGACTAAGACTTGGACACGGTTTTTTGACCCAAGATTTGCAGAAGCAGGCGACGCAAAAGTAAGGGAGAACACAAGCAAGATAACTACTTGGAGCCACTGTCCGAGATCAAAAAGGTCAAGTTGCGTGACCAAGTGAGGAGATTTTTCATTTAGACAAACAAGTATTTAGTATCATATATTTGATACTCTAGTTTTCATATATTACTTCTTATCTTTTGTATTGATCTTAAACAAAGAAAAGTAATATAATTTCCGGGTTTGTACACCCAAATTCACAAGTACTTTTACTTGTAAACTGAATTTAAATTGTTGTGTTCTAAGTTTAATTTTTCGATGCATATTTTAGTTAAACTCTAGTTGATTTTGGTTTCAGTGTTGGTTAACATTGAAAAGCAACATCATTTACTGATACTTATTTCTTAAAAACCATAAACCAACAAGTTTACAATTGACATCTAGAGCGGGTTACTTAACTTACTAAGTACTGATCCTTATTTGTGTTAGGTGCTATGGATGCTCAAGGCAACCAAGGCCTCCGATTCTCAATGGGAGAAACTACTCTCTCTGGAAATAGAGGATGCGGTGGCATATATAAAGAACATTGACGAACGTGCATGGAGAACCATTCCTGGTTGGATGGGAAAAAGCCACGTGTCACTGATGGTGAAGGTGATACCGTCGACAAGAAAGAAATAGATTGGACTCTTGAAGGAAATAGATGCTGCAAACTGGGAATCCCAAATGCATCAATACCCTTTTGTGGGTATATTGGCTCAAAGCTAATACAGAGTTATCAAGAAGTGTGAATCAGCAAAGGATACATGGGACGCACTCCAAAGGGTATGTGAAGGGACCCAAAGCGTGAAGAGATCAAGAACTTAGAATGCTGACATCTACCTTCGAGGCAATGAGGATGGATGAAAAGGAGTCCATCATGAACTACGCCATGAGACTCTCAGATATTGCTAACGAGTGCGGAGAGCTTGGTGAACCCAGTAAACAAACTCACATCTTCTGGGAAAACTACTGAGATCCATTACAAAAGAAATTTAGCAATTAAGGTGGGTTGTCATAAAAGAATCCAAGGACACTGATGACATGGAGTTCAACGCTTTAGTTGGCTCTCTCAAGACATTTGAGATGGAACACCTTGGTTCCAACTCAAACGAAAAAGAATGTTGCTCTCTCCTCCGATGTTAAACTCCGACAACGATGAATGAAGATGATGAGGATTTTGATTTGAAAGGGTTTCTGAAAAAGATAGAAACCACCACTCTTGAGGAAGAATAAGTATCCTATGTGACTAAATGTCTTCATAACTTCTTGAAAGAAGAAGAAGAAGAAGAAGAAGAAGAAGAAGAAGAAGAAGAAGAACATTGGAGGATCAAGTACAAAAACCAAGTCCACATGGTGCCTACACCAAAGTTCTCTAGGCGCACTCTCTCCAGATCCCCAATTTTTCACCTTCGGTATCCAGTGCATCCAGCTCCCCAAAGTCACTCAGTGAAGTACAGTGTCATGAATGTAAGGGTTGGGACCACTACAAAAATGAGTGTGCTAACACTCTCAAGAAAAAATAGCATGGTAGCTACAGAGTACACTGAAGATGTGAACGATTCCGACTCGCCTGAACCTGTTCCATCCTTATTTACTAATGTTATGTGAGACGACGACATCCATGTTGGTAACACCGAAACCAACATCATGTGGCCTGAATGCCGAGGTTAATGAATATCTTGACGAGTACGAGAAGATGAGCATTGAACATAAGCAATTATTTGTTAGTTGGGTAAAATAGGTACTTAGGGTCAAGGATCTTATAAAAGAGGTGGACAAGCTAACCAAGGAAAAGGATGATCAACTTGATATAATTGTCCGATTGGAGTCGTCGCTCACCAAAAAGAATGCCGAGCTAGAACTAGTGAAAAACTGAGCTGAAGAAGGTTCAAGGAACTATCACTAAACTCAACAAGGGGCAAGGCGAAACTCGACGAAATCGTGGATATGAGTTTTCTAGAAACTTCGAAACATGGAATTGGCTACAAACCAAATCAGACAACACCAGCATCCAAACCTAGAACAAAAATCGATCAAACGCCACAAGAAGAAAAGAAGATAGTTTGTGTGTCATCAGTGTGGTGAACCAGGTCACATTCGACCTTTATGCTGGAAGATTATTGGTGGAAGGACATTATTAGAGAACCAGGATGTCTACTGAATCCAATGTTGGTTTCCATGGTACCAATACCAAAACCAACCACCAGGTTCAAACAGGTTTGGGTCAAGAAAAATGACATCAAGTGCTATATGATATTTACCTCCATGAGAATCCCACGTCCCTGGAGGATGGTACTTCGACAGTGGATGCTCCAAGCACATGATCGGATCAGAAGACCTACTTTCCACTATTGTCAGATTTCAAAGTGGAAAAGTAAAATATGGTGGAGGTGCAAATGGCCAAATCATTGGCCAAGGAACTCTTCATGTTCCAGGCATTGTGAAGCTGGAAAATGTGTTGCTGGTAGAAGGACTTACTGCAAACTTGATAAGCATAAGCCAACCTCTGCGATGGCGATTTCAGTGTCAAGTTCAACCTTGGAGAAATTTTAAGTCTATGAGGAAAATGGAGCTTGCATCCTCATTGGTCAGATGACTTCAGATAACTACCACCAAATCAATAGAGATACTCTTTGCAAATTGTCTCAATTGAGTGATGCTAAGGTGTGGCATCAAAAATCGGGTATGTCAACTACAAGATGATGGACAGGTTAGTCAAAGAGGAAGCTGTGAAATGGGCTTCCTAAGCTCAACACCAAGATCATTTCTGTTTGCGAGGCATGCCAGAAAGGAAAGCAGGTCAGGGTTCTACATCCAACAGTACAGAGTCTCACCACCTCATGTTGTTTCGAACTCCTTCATATGGACCTTATGGGAACACTTGAGGTCGAGAGTTTGGTGGTAAAATGTATGTTCTAATCATTGTAGATGATTCTTCCCGTTTTACTTTGGGTAGAATTTTTAAAAGAAAAATTTGAGACTTTTGAAGTATTTAAAAAGCTTGCAAAGAGGTTGTGTGTGAGATTTGGTGTGAATATTGGTTAGGATTAGAACTAATCATGGAAAAGAATTTGAGAATGCATCTTTTTCAAACTACTGTTCAAAGGAAGCTATAAGTCACGAATTTTCAATCACCAATCACTCCCCAACAAAATGGCATAGTTGAACGTAAAAATAGATATCTTGTTGAGATGACTAGAATTATGCTCATTTCTAATGGCATTGCAATACATTTTTGGACTGAAGCTATGAAGACTACATGCATATAATAAATAGGGTATATTTTAGACCAGGGTCATGTGTCCACACCCTATGAATTATTGTTGGGTAAAAAACCGAACTTGAGTTATTTTGATATTTTTAGTTATATTTTGCTATGTGCTCAATGATTGTAATCACCTTGAAAAAACTAGATTCGAAAAAGTGACAAATGCGTCTTCATGGGATATTCCCAAAACAGTCATACATATAGGTTGTTTAACCTTAGGACACGTAGCATGTTTGAGTCAGTCAATGTCAAGTTCGATGACTTGATGAGTGGTGTTAAACCTACCGAGGATAATGATTTGGTCTATGATCAAAATCTTCAAGATAATGTCCACGGTTGGTGTAGATGATAGTGCAGGTATAGAAAACGAAGATGCAGGGTGCTGAAACTGGAGAAACTAGTGATGTTGGTATCGGTGTTGGTTCTGAGAAACTACAACATCTACTCAAGCTGCCCCAGAATCAGATTCTGAACCAGAAGAGGAAGATCCAGCTGATCCCATTGACTTACATCAGAGGGATATACCATCAAGAATTCAGAGGAACCATCCCACGGCCAAATCATTGGAGATTTAGATGAAAGGAGTACAAGAAAGCGTCAGATAAACTTCAAAGAAATGGTTAGGTATGTCTGCTTGTCTACTAACTGTTCTAAAATTTGAGAGTCTTTGTACCTTTCTAAAATAGAGCCCAAGCGTGTGGAGGATGCTCTCAAGGATGAATTCTGGATAAAGGCAATGCAAGAGGAGTTGGATCAATTTGCCAAGAACGATGTTTGGGATCTAGTTCCTCGTCCAGAAAACTCTCACATGTAACAGGAACAAAGTGGATCTTCAAGAATAAAAATAGATGAGGCAGGCAACATTGTGAGGAACAAAGCTCGTTCTGGTTGCACAAGGGTATACTCAAATTGAAGGCATCGATTTTGATGAGACATTTGCCCCTGTTGCTCGCATTGAGTCGGTAAGACCTTTTACTTGCTGTTGCTTGTCATATGAAAAATATCTCTGCATCAAATGGACATAAAGAGTGCTTTTCTAAATGGAGTTTTAAGTGAAGAAGTGTATTGTAGAGCAACCTAAAGGACTGATTGTCGGCGGTTTGCAAACTGTCAGTTCACGGTTTGGTCCCGGTTCGGTTTGGCCGGTTTGGACGGTTTTCTCGGGTTTTTTTTTTATTTTAACTCAGTCGATCGACTGAGGAGAAGTCGATCGACTCGCAGTCGATCGACTAAGCGTCAGTCGATCGACTGCTTCGCCCAAAATTACCAAATATTCTGTTCTCTAGTCGATTTGGAGAGAACTAGTCGATCGACTGGTCAAATAAAAAAAATTAAAGTTAAAATAAAAAAAATTATATTAGAAGAGTTTTAATAAATTCAAAAAAAAATTAAAAAGAAATTGGACTTGAACTATTTTCAAATATTTGAAGTTAAAATTTGGAATTTTAATTTCAAATAATTGAAGATAGTTGCATACGTATCCCTTATCTTGGGAATCAAAGTCCACGTAGTTCTCACTTACCTTACTTACCTTGGAATCGGAAGCGGTGGTGCGGGGGGTACCATACTCATCCATTTACCGACTCGTTGCTAGATCCCGTAGTATCATAATACGTCTCGCTCTCTTCATCTTCACTAAGATCATTTTTTTATTTCCGTCGATCGGCGTTGACACCAATCATGCAATAACATTTGACGCTCGAGATTGTGAGGTGTAAGTTTGGATCTCCGCTCGTCCAGCATGTACCCCCCTTCACTAAATGCTTGTTCGACTGAAACGATTGATACGGGAACGGCCAATATCTCCCTCACAATGATGTTAACAACTGGATAAAGTGACTTCCTCGATGCCCACCAATTCAAAATATCAAACTCGCTATCGGCTTCATTTTCTCCCAACGTTCCATACTCAAAAGCCGTTGTTAGATAAGCTTCAAGTTCTCGATAAGGGTTAGAACCGAATGAATAACCCGCACGCCCCATTCGTGACTTTTTTGTTTCAAAAAATCTTGAAATCCCTCAATTTCATCGTCGCCGTCACCACTTCTATTAGGATTACCACTTCTAGTAGAAGTTTGTCGCCTGGAACTTATAGGAAGAGGACCATCAAAATTTATACTATATTCTTTAAATATATCATATAAAGACTTTTTCACATTTTGAATAATATTTTCAACGGAAGGATATTCATACTCTTCAAACGGCAATAAAGCATCATAATAACTATTAAGATAAAATTCTAAACCACTTTCTCTATTAGTAGGATCTAATAATGTAGAAACTAAAAATATACTTGGAATGTAATGAAAATACTTCAACCATTTTTGTTTCATAGAAATAACACATTCTTCCAAATGTTCATTTTTCATGCACTTCTTAAAGACGAATGCAATTTTAACACAATTTTCAACAACAAGGTGAGAAGTAGGATAATAAACACCAGAAAATAAATTAGTAGCATCATTAAACACCTTTAAAACTTTTTTCAAATAATTACACGTAGACCATTGGTTTGTATATAACATAATTCCGGTTTCTTGTTGGGCAAAAAATGAACACAAAACCTCTCTATACGAATATGTATCTTTCAATAATTTATATGTAGAGTTCCAACGAGTAGGCACATCGGTTGTAAAAATTTTAGGTTCAAACCCATTTTTCCTACAAAATCTTGCCCATTTTCGTTGCAAAGACTTATTTCTATGAATACACGTGACCGCCGCTTTAATTGGAGAAAGTTCATTTTTCAAAACATTCAAACCATCTTGAGCACACAAATTCAAAATATGGCATATGCATCTAATATGAAAAAATAAGCCATCAATAGATGTTTTACAAATACTAATAAGCTCATTAACACTCGCCGTATTAGAAGTT